>NW_019774737.1:269140-301893 GCF_001039355.2 Lingula anatina | reverse complement strand
CCAAAGAAACGTCTATGAATATATGTATATTAAACGACCAAATATCCGGAATTGAAATCTCAGTAGAGCATGATAAAAACAGACATGTTTGCAGGCAATACATTGTTTTTATTAAGCAAAACCGTTGTTATGCACCCTATATATTGAGGTTCTCTTCTACACTCACTGCGCACGGTTGCTCTTGTAGTGTACCGGTACACGTATTGTTGCGTTTTACTGATAGAAATAAAGCGCTGATGTGGAGAAATTGAGGGGCAACTAAAATCCATCTGAAGTGCATCTGTTCATACATTTTATTCATTTTTACTTTCAACACAAACACGTTTGCAATATGGATTTCATACCAGACCCTTTCGTTTGTATTCTTTTATAACTGCATATTAGGAGTATGACATCACCATGCCCAACCCAAGGTACTGCTATTTTATGCCCTTGTGGTATACGTGACAAATGAGAAAAGTTCGCTCCCACAGGAATTCTGTCAACTTGCGCTATGCAGTGTCAAATCTTGATGAACACACCTCTCCTGTGCATGTAGAAAGCGACAAGGACCCAGAACGCAGCACTCCAGAGGTCCAGGGCGAGACGGGCACCGTGGTTCTCGGGAATCTCAAAGCGAATGGGGAAGCTCCGAGAAAAAGCCGAGTGGCCCACATACAGAACTATGGCATTCATACCTGGGAATCAAAAGTCATTTGAAAAGAACAAAAGTAATTTTTAAATTAAAAGATGCTATGAATTTGGTTAATTACAATAAAACAAAGTAGCTTTCACAAGTTCAATTTCATTAGTAAGTTATTTGATTCCAACAAAACTTCCATCATGTTTTTATTTCTGTAGAATCGGCATTGGTATTGTAGCGAGAAATGTTTTTAAGGAGAAAACCGAGACTGGCTTCATGAATAATGTCACATAATTTTATTTCTTATTGTGACATTCATTGATATTCATTGATAAATGAAATAGAGAAAACTTTTATAGAAATGGTGTAATGCAGACTTTACCAGGATAGAAGAAGGGAGCCCCAGTCCAGATGTGGAACATATCAATAAGTATATAACACGCAGCCAGAAGTAGGTATGCCATTGCTGCCAGTGCCAGCACATAAGATACTGACCTAGGAGGTGTGATCAAATGTTACATATGAAATGGAATCATCTTTATTTAAAAAAATAGTGTTTTTGAGCATTTAATGTGTCTTATATTGTGGGCTACCTCAAATGTTCCTTGGGGGCATCTGTTGTGAATTCGAAAGGAGTTGCAAACAGATTTGCATTGACAAGATATTGAATGGTTATCCTTCCTTAACAATTTTAATGCTAAATATCTTGTAATCATATATCTACTATCAGTCACAGGCTTACTACAGTTTTAGACTCAACAGTGAAAAACATTTTAAAAGGATTTTAATTACATTCGATGCTTATTATGGCACTCTATGCCAATATAGATATGTCTTTCATTGAAGTGTGTCAAAAGCACAAAAGATGAGATAAGAATTAATGAAACTGAAAACTTTACCACAGATTCTTGTTGATGGGGACCCAGCCTTCATTTTTAGAGCCTTTACATAAAAGCAGTGCAAGTCCTCCCTGTAATAAACAGATCTGAATATCAAGGATTGATATAGATAAGTTGGGGCTATTTTAGTTTTGCGGATATGTGCTAAGAGGGAAAGAGTGACAAATTTAGAAGTAAGGTTTGATTTTGCTATTGTGATTTGTTTGTGAGTGTGGTTCATGCCATTGTGTTAGTTGGAATGGACATTACCGTTATCAGCGCACCAACAATCCAGTGAGCTACACGTTCCATGTGGGATTTGTAAACAAGAAGCACTTTGCCAGCCTGCAAAGTGATTGAGCAAGTTTTTTTGAAAAAATACTTTTGCATCAGTTATAATAAGCCAATCATTATTTAAAAGTTACGAATGATTTTTTTTTTTTTTGACAGTATATCCAGTACATGCTGGGACTATATTTTTTCAATAGTTGTCAACGTGTGAACAGTACTGATCAAATAAATGTCAGTGTGTTATATACATATTCTTACATGAAGTCCAAGGAAGCAGATAACAATAGAAGTGGCCGTCCCTAGAATTCCCTCTGGGTCAAATGGCAGGATGGTTTTATACATCTCCTGTAACCAGTAAGAAATAATATAGAAGAGGAATTAAAAAAGTATTTAGAGTAAGGGAAGCTTCAGTAATGTACACATAATGATATACTGAAAAAATATTCATTGATTCCAATCAAAGGATAAGTGGGATCAAACAAGAGTGTTGCTTTCACTAAGCATACCAAAGTCAATGTGGGTTGGGAAGGAGGGGTTGTCCAAATCAAAATGAGGGTAGGGAATACCCCCCCCCCCCCCTTAAGCACCAATTACCAAGATACGTTCAGGTCAATCATCAATCACCAAGAATCACGTTTCGTGCAGAATATTGGGCTAAAATAATGCATCATACTCGAAAAATAAGGCTAATCACATGGAAAGCAATTGGTATTCCCTACCCTCTAAAATGGACTACCAAGCCATTACATCAGAACATCAGAATGCTCCAAATTTTACCACATATGGCTGCTAGGGTACTGTATACCAACTAATGATGAACCTGTACATACCTTACATGTGGGCCAGTTATATATACGCTCCGCTCCAAGAATCCACCTGTCTATATATCCTGCAATTCCTCCTGTACAGTTGTAATACTTCCCACCATCAGCAAGGCCCCCAGGACCATGGTAGCCTCTGAAATAAATGCCGACTTTTACCAGATTTACTTATAAGTCATTCAATGTGCATTAGATCTTTATATTGCAAAAAAAAAAGAAGAAGAAGAAGAAAATGATAATAATGATACAGTCAGGTAATTTCAATGATTTTATTTTTATTTTATTAAAACTGTAAAAAAATATTATATTAAAATATTTTAACAAATTTTCCAGATGGATCATTGTGATTTTGTGAACAGTTTCAGATATTGTATTCCTTGGTGATTAAGGAAGCAAGCATTTTGAAATTTTCAGATTTTTTTTCTATATGAAGGACAAACTTTAACTGCATACCTCTAAAAGTGTGTACTGCAGTACCTGTTTCATATACCACATTAGATCCAAGTTATTGGTGACTGATACAATCTTAAACGATTTCATTAAACAATGAAAAAAAGCTTTAATTCTACTTCTACAAAGCACAAGATGTTTAGAAGTGATACTGTGTAAATGAAAAGATTGGAAAGTGTGTGGTGCAATAAAGGATTGTGTTAGCTGTGATGGTAGGATATAATGTTTTTTGTATACATACACCTGTAGGTGTAACAATGTGCAGTAGGTCCATTTGGCTTTGTGATGACTTGTTTTGTTACATATAACAGTGTGCACAAGAGACTAATTATAGCAGTCTTCTTTGTGAGTTTTCAAAGGAATCATTGTATTAATTGTGCTATTGATGTATTTGGTGTGATAGCACACATACATACATACATACATACATACATACATTGGACAGTCTGAATCTGGCACCTTAACTCCCAGTGTTATTCCCAGATGCAAGGCAATGAATGCCAGGCAGATTAGCCACTCTGGCCAATATAACACCAGCTCGGTGATGTGATACCAACATGGCTGCTTGAAAAATGGCACAGAAAGTGTTATCATCTACCTCCTTAAGTTACTTCATTAAAATATTTCTTTTATCATTAATTTTTAATATCTTATATTATATTATTAATGTAGCTATTATTCATTTCTTTGTTAACTGATAGTTTAAAAAAGGTTATAAGCCCTTTGAAGGGTTTAAAATAACAATAAAATATGATCACCCTTTTTGCTCTCCCTTCCTCTACCGAAGGATCCAACATGATGTTGGATCCAAGCTCTACTTTGACATTGCTGCTTGATGATGTCTCTATCTCATTAAGCTCATGAGAGGAACCATTCTAGAAAGAAAATAAAATTTTAAGTTGGACTTCTTACAAAATGATAATGGTTTTCACTGTCAGGGGCGGATTTAGGGCGTCTTCTGGGTCTTCCGGAAGACAGTCAGATTTTCAAGTTTTCATTGGCGGGTATCTAATTTTTTTCTGTCGGAAGAGATTATTTCAAGTAAAATACATGTATTATACAGTCTCCCTATATTAATACATTACTTAAGTAGCTGCAGGTCCAGATTGTCAGTGAAGGAGGTTGGGTAGAAGGGCATTCTCTCATTTTCCCCTCAAGCATTTAATACTCCATGAAGAATATGAAACATGGATTGTTCTGTAGGAAGCTGATAAACATTTGTTTTTTAGGGGGAGGGGGAGAGACCAAGGAAGGGCTCTGATGCTCACCACTTTTGGTTTGGAATTCATAAAATATCATCCTTATGGTTATGTTTACTGTCTAGGAAAAAAGATGGTACATTGCAGCCCATAATATGAAATCTAGTAAACACATGAAAAATAACTAGTAGAAATCAACACATCATTTCTAAATAATTTTTGATTTACATCATCTTTAAAATGTGAACTAATTCTTACCTCATCTTTACCGGTCTGCTTCTCTTTATTTTCACTTTTGTGATCCAATTTCTACAAACATATCATGAAAATATTTTCACAACGAATGGAAAAAAATATAGAGAATAGATTACATAAATTTGCTGTTAAGTACTGAATACACATCCTACATCTTTGATGTCCAGTTACAGATTCTGATATTTTTTATTTAATTTTTTAGTTTTCAACCAATGACAGTATCTTCTTCAAAGCACAGAACAATTAGCTATGTAAATCATATTCATTTTTGTCAATGAACATTTCTTCCCTATTCATGAGTTAAAGTAATCCTATCCCAGATTTTTGCCAAATTGAATTTTTCAAAAAAAAAAAAAAAAAAAAAATCATCCTACTCATAAATAATTGCTGATCCATCCCTGCACTTGGATTTAATGTCTTATACAATTTCTAATTAAATAATTTATTTCTAAATGACTGGCGACATTTAGCCTGCCATGTCTTCGAGTACAAACCACAAAACCCTGCATTTGTGCAATATAAACAGCTTTATCCTATAAAGTCATAGCACAAAAAAGTAAAGGCCTACATGTAACTTTCAGATTTCCTAATTGCGTTATAACACTCATCGCCAATGAACCAGCACTTACTCTGGAGAAGACCATGTCAACCAAGCCCACTACAAGGTATGTGGCTGCAAACCTCTGCAGCACACCAGGGATACGAATATTTTCAACTCTGGTCACTACAGTAAAAATCAATATATATGAAATACTGTTCAAAGTTTATGCATGGTAAAACATAATCCCATTAAACAAATGTGCCATATGTTTTACATCACAGATTACAATAAGATAACAGAAGTTTTAAGCAAAAATCATACCTTCTCTCATCACTCTTTACAAATTAAAGAATATCAAGTAGGAGTTACGAAAATAAGTTCTTGATTACTTATACATATTTCCTACCTGCCCACCATGTGTTTCCAACGATGCCCAAGAAGAACAAAGTTATGCTTCTGGTGACAATTTTCTTCAACTGCTTAACATAAGAAACTTCTTTTTTCTTGAGGGAGTGAAATGTCAGTGCCATTGCCGTTCCCATGATAAATACAAACCTTAGGGAATGATAAACATACAAGGGTAACTCCATCTTCATATGTGACTAATATGTGCGGTTACATTTAAACATCAAGCTAATCTTGCTCTACACTGCCTCTCAATTACACTAACATTAACAGGTAAATAAATAAAAATGACACTGACAAAAACAGGTTAAGTATTACACTAATGCATGTAATATGATTCTATATTCATTTATTATATCTATGTACATTCACTAAAATGAAAATCCTTGCTTTCAGTAGCTTTTTCAAACACGAAATAGCAGAATAGGCTACTCTCTGCTGCATCAACTAACATATCACCTCACACACTGCAACATTGTATCTACTTTACCACCAACGCTAAACAATGAAACATGGGCATCTTCACGACACATGGGCTTAACTATATTTACATTTGTGCACTATATCATAACATCAAAGCTAGCTATAATAGAATAAAAATAATTACAAAGTTATTTATTTACCATGGAAAGACGAGATCAGCAAAATTCAACCCGTGCCATATAGCATGTTCCAAAAACCAATATTTTCCGGCTCCAAAGTTCACAAATATCATCAGTGTGATAGATATTCTGAAAAAAAAATTAAGAATAACTTTTGATAGTTTATAGTCATTTTACACTAACAATTATGTATCTATGTGTTTACAGATCGAAGTCAATTTTAGATTTAACCGTTGTTCTAATTCTGCGTTTGCTTTGTATTTTACCGAGAATGCTTTTTAAAAAAGCTATGTATTACTACGCAGGATTATCATCAAGTGTTTCCGTCAATTTATTACATTACCAGAGATCGGAACTGGAGCGCAAAACACATAATTAAGTATAGCATATCTGACACTTTCAGAAGTCTAACGTATAATCCCAATTTTTCCGATTACTGGAAAAGTAAACACCGTCATTCCACGTTGATATGAGATTAATACTTCTGTTTGTTTGAGTGCGTAAGTCGACAGAAAAATTTACTTCGCAATTATACGACTTATTTCTATGTATTGGCGTGGTATGTATTATATCTTTTAGTCTTATGGGTGTTGTCGTTCGTATTTGGCAAACTTTACGGGTTTGGCAAGCGACATTGCATTGTTTTACCGTCGCCTAATATATCGGAAGACGCAACTTTGTACTGAAACAGACTGAACAGTTTGTTCACGTCTTTTCTCACTTTTGCGGCCAACAGATCCTTTCATTGCGGTGGGCGCTTTACGTTCTGGTTTGGGAGAATGTGAGAATGAAATTAAAATAAGTTTAAACTGTTCAGTTTGAACCATATTAAGTATACGCGTCCCAGAGATTATAGAGTTTTTTCTTTTTTTCATTGGGAACAGGTAGTTTCTATCGGTAGTTTGGAAAAGGGGGGTGCAGAATGCTGCCTCCCTCCATAACCCTATTGTGGACGCTTACCCCCTAAAGGTATCAAGAGAGATCAATCTGGTCTTCTGGGCGGCGCTTTTACCTTCTATCAGATCCGACACCTGAAAGATGTGTTTATATGACATACATCAATATATATAAATTAATATCAAATATTTAACATTAAATTTGAAAACTTGTCTTATTCTTTGAATATGAAGGATTGTTGTATATGCTCATAAAATAGATCACGGATTGTGTAAAGTTTTGTTTAACAGGATACATGTTACAACTACAATGCCCAATGCTTATTGTTGGATTCATATTCAAGGAACATATGATGTTTAAAAAAAATCTTTAACAGAATACGCTCACCTCCCTTTTTCTCAGTATTGTTTTTCTTATAAAGGGGCGAACACATTTTCTGAAATTCAAAGTTATTTCAAAATGTAATTCGAGAGATAAAATATAATTAAGTCTTCAATTTTCAGTAACAAAACTGGTCAACAAATGTCTACATTGTTTAACATACAGACGCGCCGATCGAAATTTTTAACCCTTCCTTCTTCCCTACGAAAAAAAAGGAAGAAAAAAGCAGTTATTTTAAAGCGAACAGTGACATTCACCTACCTGTAAATCAAAAGTTTCAGGACTATCCACAATACTGCAAGTCCTACCAGAACGGCCAACGCAATGTAGATGGCTAGAACAGAGAACAGATCATTCCTATTATCAACACGTTGTCTTTTTCGTCAAACAATTAAAGGGGAATGATGCAACCGTTTCCTGATTTGTACCACGGAACAATAACTGAAATTATAGTCTTCCGTCACCATCTGAAGAAGGAACACCCGGAAGGACAATATAATTTCAGTTATTAAAATATTTATCCAGTTTAGAGGCTTGAGACTTGCTATTTCTGATGTATCTTAATTACTATAATATTTGAAAAAAGAAGTGTATAGAAAAAAAATAGTTTAAATCGTCAAAGTTCACACTAAGCATATATTTGTTAAACACTTACGAATTTCACTGTTTTGACCTTCTGCATTTATTTGTAGCTCACAGGTCCCTGCAGTCAAGTTGTCTGGTGACAGGGAGACAACATTTAAAGTATATACGCCGCATTCTGCGTACTTGAAGTATTGACTGAAAAGGAGTACGCGGTTAAACTCAATGCGTAAAATTATTCATTGCATAAAATTGTTGTGTAGGCTTTAAAATTGAATAGAGTTTGCATGGATTGACATAGAGAAAAGAATTACATATAATATTCCATCACTGGCTAATTACCTAAGAGCAACCATCACATACATTCGTCTTTTTACACTATTCATAGTATATAGCTTACAACGCTAGCCAATTTATACTAATCAAAAGAACTCCTACGCACAAGCCCGCCTCCCCTTTTCAAAAGCAAACCCTACCACCTCCTCAACCAGCCCGACAAAAAAGGACAAAAACACGAAAAAAGACACTTTTAAATCACGCACGTGCACACGTTGCGCAAGGCAGACGTCTCCAGTTTCAAAGTCACTGGGAAGTGGGTGCTCACTTGAAAACTAGAGTTGCTTTTTGGCGGTATTATGACAGATGTTTTATCGTCACTAACATACTGGAAGGGGCACTGAAATACAACAATATTATGTCATGTAAATGTCGCAAGACGCACAAATTACGTCATACTCTGAAAAAAAAGCAAAACATGAATTAAACTACTCGCGTCTTTTTTTGTATTTTACGTGCGCTTTTTAATTTTTTTTAAATAAACGTGTGGAATAAAAAATAGGCTTAATGCGTTGTAACATCAAAATAATTTAACTCCACTATGTTAACTCCTTATACTGAAAAAAAAACGTAATCAATGAAACAGGTAATGTTCAACCATACCTTGTAGCATTCGTCACTTATAAATGATAGTGTTAAATTCTCATCCACGGCTGATGTCACAACTAGTAGTGACGTATCCATGACACAATCTCGTAACGGTGACATCCAGGGCTTCACAGTTCCTGTAACATTACTACTTACATTTAAGATCAGAAACAGTGATTAACAGACATATTATTGATAACCAGAGCGTATTTTTCTTTTTTTTTTTAAATCATCCTATTTGCACTAACAAGTAAACCGCGGTCCAGTAAACCCCGATAAAGCTGCGGTTAAGCGTGAACCGCGGACGAAATTGCCAGTGCGAATAGTTATTTATGTCGCTGAATATGCCCCATACATCTACTACATACCGGTATCTTACGCTACAATAATACACAGCAGGCCCGTAGCCAGGGGGGGTTCGGGGGGGGGGGGGGTTCGAAAGAACCGCCCTATTTTGTCAGGAAAAGGTCCACTCTGAGCAAAATCTGAGCTAGATACACAAAGGTTTCATTGTAAAAGGTCCACTTTTTTTTGGAAAAAGAACCCCCCTTTTGAAATTGTTGGCTACAGGCCTGCACAGGCCTGATATGTAAAAGTTTTGGTATTTTGCCCATAGGGACCTAAATGATACAACACACAATCGGCACAGAAAATGGACCAGTGGTTGGGTCTGTCAGTCAGCCGTCCGTCTGTCTGTCTGTCTGTCTGGCTGGCTGGCTGGCTGGCTGTTATGCATTCCTGTAATTGTTTATACATAGTAATATGTCCCTCCGCTTTGCCCTGGAGGTGTGATGCATTACCAGCAGTTTTGTAGAGAAACGCCGTTCCACCATGGCATTTAGGCCGTAGGTTTAGCTAGGCCTATCCATTACTATGCTGCTCATTTCTAGTCAAACAAGATAACACTCAACTAGCATTGCTGCGTTGCATACGTTTGCGCGCTTTATAAGCAGTTTTATGTACTAAGTCACGACACTTATGGAAGGCCTGTTTATCAGATATCTAGTCTTTCTGTCCCAGTTTTGTTTCATGCGGTAGCTACGCCGGTTTCATGGGAAAAATCGGGAATAAATTGAAACAGACATACGGACCTTCATAAATCATTATCTACACTGTAGAAAGAAATACGGATCGCTTCCTCAGCGTTGCTTGAATGTTACATTTAGAACGCAAATTGAAATATAACTATATGTTCAGTGCCATTTCACAAACATTTTAAGTTGAAAGCTAAACGTAACAACCTCAAATGAAAGAACATTTTACAACGCACTGTCCTTGATTTCCATGTTGAAAATTTCGCACAACTTACTGTTGACAAGATTCACACTTATTTAGATTCGCAGCCACACGCATAGGACTGAAATTTACCTCATACAAATGGTGAACACTTGACATGACTTTAAACGTGACTAGAGTTTCTTTTCCCCATGTATAAACTACTTATTGTTGTCAAACTTTACCATGTACAACGTCCAAAACTTACCGTGTACAACTTGCAACAGTAGTATAACAATCCACAGGGTGGGGAGCGATGCATACATATTAGAAATTAAATGTAAACCCCTCTTAAACAATAACAGGTACTAGTACAGTACCGGTATATATAAAACAAACTGTCGTAAGCGACCTTTGTGAACGTCCTCGAGCAATGTACGAACTATATTTTATGACCAACTCTTCACGATCAGTCTGTAGCATAGAGAGTGCGGCGGCAAAGCCAACGTTCATTGGTAGCAATGTCTCCGGACATAAAAATGCGTGCATATAAAAATCATTTAGATTTTGATGAAATTAGAATACGCTTAGGACTTGTTCATACGCAAAATTATTTCACAGATAATTATAAATGCTGTGTGAAAAGCATTTGCTGAACACACAGAAATTATACATTATATAAAAGTGAGTGAAAATGTCATATTGCCAGAAAAAATCCACATAAACACTTAATTTTTTCTGGCTGAGGGGAATCTCTTAAAATGATCTGGAAAATGGTGTGTTATAAAACAGCGTTTTCATTACATTAATTAATAAGGCAAAGTCGGCATATGCATATTCGTTTTAAGGGTAAAATATCAAAATCCGTCCACTGATTCGCCTCAATAACCATTTATGTTAATGAATTATAGAATATCAAGGTGATTTAAAAATGGAGGTTAGGAGAAACGGAGGCCACTTTATTGGAGGCTGCCCAGGACCAGCATTACCAACTGGGTGTTTAAAGTGGTACTGGCAATTTACGAGTTAAGCCAAAGATAAGGGAGTCGCCAAAGAGTTTTGATTGTTAGAAAGTGGCCGATTTGCGGTCATTTGCTTCTTACATTTTGTAACATAGATGTCTATCTATGTTCTTAATCATAACAGTCTAATACATCGTTAACAGAAGAATCAAAGGTCGCTTTTTTGTACATTAAAAGTAAACATCGGATTATATATATTTCTAAAAGTTGTATTTTCCTCTTTTTAACAATAATTCAAGTATACTAACAACTTAGAATGAAGTCTTAAAATTTCAGCTCTCATTAATAATAGTTTATATCTGTCTAGTGGAAGTAGAATTGTCCAAGAATCCTCCCATAGACTTTTGAAATAAGAAATAGTAGCATCCAACAAATGGTGAATATCAGAGTTTATTATTATTCCTTCGGTTCATTTTTTTTTCTATTTTTATCATAATCTTGTTATTATGTCCATAATTTCCTTAGTGTCATTTATTGAAAGGGATAACAACTGTTTGTAAGATATCCATATTTCACAATAAATACATTGTAAACAACTAATAAAAATATAATAAATTCTATTTTACCATCAAAACAAGCGTTAATGCAATTATTCTGGTATTTGTGCTTGCCATCACATCACGTGACCTCCATAGATAGTTACACATTGTAATAATCTCTTAAGAGAATATTACAAAAAAACCAAACTTTTTAGAAAAAAACAGGGACTAACATTGAATGTGGGAATAGATTCATTTACCATTGGTAAGTATGGGAAAATTGTCCTTTACTACAGGAAAATCCAGTTTTTGGCCAAAATGAACAGTTGTTATCCCTTTAATAGACACAAGTCAGCATTGGGCTCTGCTGTTATATTGTTATCATTATTGTTACTTTTGCTAATATTATATTATCATGATTATTATTTTCATCCTCACTGAAATATCACTTTGCTATTTTATGTGCATCTTGGGATGATAATGTGTTTACTCCACATTTTCTATTTGATGGCTTGGCTTCTGTCTCTATGTTGTTCTCAACTTAGCCAGGACCAAGTTTGCTGACACTGCATCTTCTACAGCCATGCCTAAAATATTTTAAAATATCAATTATTTATGAAGTTCAGCAATGGAAACTGAAAAAGCAATTAAAAAAATATCTACTTGAATTCAAAAACGTTAATTCAAATACTAAAAGCTACGTTTTTGCAAAAACATGTCGATCAAACATTGTCTCACCATTTTAAGTACTACATATACCTTGTTTTGAATGAATAAACACACAATACAGGATGTTATAAACTAGTAAGCTTTGCCATACTAAGACATTGACAAATTTTTGCACAAATGGTGCAACAGACTCGGACAAGTAAAGGATATTCACCAAGTGATTTGAACACTGTGGTTTTCTCACAAAAGGCCTCCTTTGTGCCATTGACTACCTCCCCAACTTCTGCATAAACTTCAGCCTGGAGAGAAACTCTGACAACCTTTATTTTATCCACTTCCATTTTGACATACATAAATGCAGTTAAGGTAACTGAAAACCTTTTATCAATAAAAAACAATAACTAGTATCATTCAAGTAACTGTAATTTTCTGAATGGTATCATACTCTTGGGGGGAGAAAGAATTGAATCTTATAATGTCAATCATTTAACAGATACAAGGCTAGATGCAATTTTACACAAGTAGAAAAAATGCCTTGTAGACAAAATTTAAAAACAGTGTACAGCAGTATAAATAACAAGCTGCTACATCTTATCTGTTTTTGCTCATGTATGTGTGGTATGTGTTGATGGCCCCCTCCTACAGCTTCAAAGATAACCCTTTTTCCCTCCCTTCCCCCCCCCCCCCAAAAAAAGCTAACAAAATAAACAAAACCAAGTAATTTTCATCCCTTTCGCCCTCCATGTTACATTAAAATTGTCATCATCTACTTTTTGTATTTGCTTTACTTTGCTCAGAAAAAATTCAAATCCTTGTCCCCCTTGTTCCCCTGCTCCCTTTAACAAAATCCTGTATTCTCCACTGAAAGACACGGACAACTTTATGTGGATGCTGTTTCACCTCATTATAGCTAAATCATTTACATATAATACTTGTACATACCTTGGAAAGGATTACATCTCCAGATTCTTTCATTGCCCCTTCTCTACTGTCCACATACAATACAGACCCTCGCATCAAGTCAGGGTCAATTTCTTGCCAGTCTGGACGACAAGCACCTACAGCTGGAAGAGACGCAATTTCTTAGATTTTGAGATTAAAGTTTTACTTTGGCAACCGTAAAAGTTGAGATTTTGTTTGAGTGCCTTACGTTTTTCACCATGTTTAAGAATGTCTGCTTAATATAATTTTATTGTTCCATTTTACTACATACCGGTACATTGTATCATCACAATGTACCCCCTAACATAGAATTAACAGTTGTATTCATAAAAGCTCTTTTTTTTTTCAAGGCACTGTAAACATTCAATAAAACCACTAACGTAATACTACCCCAGCATGATCACAATTTATATTTACTGTCACACCTAATGTACTTAAGATTGTTTACCATTCACATGTGCTCCTGGTTTTACCCACTTCGCAAACAACACTGGGACTTTGGAAAATGTAACAGTTACTATGATATCTGCTCTTTTTACAGCTTCCTCTACACTGCTGCATGCCTTAGCTGTGCTACCTATCTCCTGGGAGAGCTTCTCTGCACTTTCCAAAGTTCTACTGTATATGTTTACCTAAATTTGTGTAAAAAAGGCTTATTAAAAAACCAGTAGAAAACATGCCATAATAAAATGCAGTTGGTTCACTCTGTTCTTTATCTGTTAAAATGATTTTAGAATGTCTTTATTCTAAAATTAGGGTCTTTAGCGCTGACAGAGAAAAAAAAAACATTTTGTAAATATTTATCACAAGTACGGTACCTCTGTAAAGTTGAACAATGTTGACAAGGCTTGATGGTGACTCCTGGCTTGGTGCCCTGCCCCAATTATAGCAAGGACTTGTGATTTAGGATTGGCCAAATACTGAAAAGGAAAATGTTTAAATGTAAGTTTTCGTTTTAGTTTTAGAAAAAATCATGATCTAATTTTCTTGCTAGTACATTCCCAACAAGCAAAGCAATGAAATGTGACTGAATTCTCTTTTAGCTAAAACTATTTTCATTATTAAATTTTTTTAAAATTATAATAATAACAGCTGCAATTTACAGTGGATTCTGTGGATTCATGAATGATAAACCAGAAGGAGGAGAAAAGATCAAAATACAACTGTAATTGAATAATTAATTTCAAATATCATATCAGAGAAAAAAAATAATAGGCCTATTGGAAGGACTCTACAATTTGCCCTTGAAATTTAAATGTTTTTCATTATATTTTACATCACATCTCCATTTGTTTATTATTATCATACCTTTGTAGCCACTGCTGAGGCTGCTGCTGTCCTTAGATTTGTAATTACCTCTCCATCCATTATCTGCAATTATCAGTGAGGGCAAAAAATGTAAAGTGAAATAAAGTTGAGGAACAGTAATTTAAAGTTAGCCAATTCATAATGAGCAGACATACAAATTACTTCATTTCTTAATGACATACAGGGGTAAAGGGGTATATGAAAATTGAGATTATTATTATTATTGTGAAATGCAGTGCTCCTTGAAAACACAAGTAAGATTTATTACATGTATGGAACACATTTAAGCAAGACTACTGTAATAACACCTACTGCTTTGAGGCTCCCATTTTCTGGATCAAATACCATCAAAGTTGCCATGTGTGTTGGTAAACCTTTGTCATAGTTAGTTGGATAAAATGCTACCAACTTGGTTGCTAAGACATGTTCGTGAGCAGAGAAGCATGGCATTACTCCAAGAAACCTAATATTTGTTAAATATTGGAGTCTGGTTAGCTTGCAAATTTATGCACCGTAAATGCTATACAGTTGTATTAAGTGAAAATTTGTTGAATTTTAATGCATAATGTTTGAGTTATCAAAATATAAAATAGTGAATTTTTTTTCATCCACACAACATACTGTATCTTTCAAAAAGCTAGAATGAATTATTTCAATACTGTCATATTATACCATTATCATCAGTTTCTGAATATGAGTTATGTTGTAAAATTAATATTCTAATATTACATAATATACTGTGAATACATTACTCAACAAATGACTGCACATTTTTTTGAAACTCAATATTTCAGCTGCCATCTCCCAAGAAATTTGAGAAAAAAATTCTCTTGGGGCAAAAAGAGAAAATACTGATTCCAGTTTTCATTCCAGGTCAATATAAAAGGGATATCCATATTGGGCTTCTGTGAATGCAAATATCAGTGGCTTGACATTGCATAAAAGTACCTGTTGATACTCCCATGAGTTATACATGTACTCACCATAAATTAATTTTTATTGCCACAGTGGTGAGATATTTTATACAGTCATTGTGGTATATCAGTATCATATAGATGTAGCTGATCATGATTTAGGGCCCTGTATTCTTAAAATAATTATCCCTGGCTCTGTATGAATAAGGGTGTAGCAAAAAAATGCATGGATCAATGAATTTGGCTGTAATTTGTATTGTAAAGATGATGTACCCTTGATATTTTGCGACTGGTACAACCGACCGCACGGGTTGGACAATCCCGCCATTATCTCTGTTTGAAAAGTTCCCAAGAGCCCTTTCAATAACTGGGATCAATTCACTAATTTTTAAAATTTCTTCGACCTTATTAGCCGGTATGTATAAGGGAAAACCAGAGTCAAAAGACTGTGTGCCAGGCTGTGTGCTGTCCGCCATTTTAATCAGTCACATGATACGATCTTTTGTGGCAAGAAGTCCTGAAAGATTACTAATGAAAATGGCAAGCGAGCGGGAGAGTGATCCGAAAGTGTTGGTTAGTAAAAGCATTGTCGTGGTTGAAAGTAGGAAAGGAAAACATACCATTCGCTTTGATACTATACCTAACCTTTCTGTTTGATGTCTTGCTTGTAATTCAAAGATAAATTAATGCTAGATAACAAATATAAATTGTAAAACTACCATGTGTGATTCATTTGTGTACTACATGTAGTTTTACAAAATAGTTAAATTGGACTGGTACAACTACGTGTTAATAAAAGTTCATTTTAACTGAATTCAAGTCAGTATACTTTAAAATTGCATTCAAAAGACAATATAAAACGCATATGTGTTCGAATCTGTACGTGAGTCGATTGCTTTTTTTAAACCTTCACTCGTATTTTATTAAATGAGTTTGTTACTTTTTAGCTGGTGCCAGGGAGTGCCTGTAGACATGGTATGAAATTCACCTGGGGCGTAGGGAATCAGCTGTTTGTTTTTGCTGGAACGCCAACATCTGCTGAAGGTATGTCCTAATGATCAAAATACAATGAAAGACATTTACTGTGTGGCCCTTTTCCCAGGAAAGCCATAGCTTGGAAGTTTCATGCAGTAGTTTCTATGATTTCTTACACATTCACTTTTTGTGCATTTGCATGAAAAACAGATTTGCATATGTAAACTGTAAAATGATGACCAGGCAGGTTGCAAGGTTAGTTAGGAGGCGATAAATTAGATTCTTTTTGGCAACAGAAATGGCATTTATCTGTTAAAATGGTCGAAGTAAAAAAGTTCTTTTTAAATCTTCAGCTTTGCCTATTTCATTGATTTAAGTTGCATGTTATATTTCAGATGAAGTTAGTGGCGAAGGTGCTGAGGCAGCATATGTCCATGATGTCAGATGGAACACAGACATGCATGATGTGTACACTAGAAAACTGGTCAATGAGTCAAACAGTGAGTATAAGAAGTTTTCTAAACCATTTCACTGTACATTCACATATATTTCTTTTCCAAACTCAATGAATGAAATTAACATTTTATTTGAAAGTCAGAAGTGTCTATATTTTCATCATTGAAAATTAAAACCTTAAGAAAGTTTTGGAAAAAAATGCTACTATATATCAGCAGTGTTGTTTGAGCCCAAGTTTTGAATCTATGAAGATGAAGACAAAATATATGAAACAGTGGTATATGATTGTCTTTTTTCCAGATATATTCTTAATGCTTCAAAGCCATGAACATGGTATAGAGGGGACAGGAAGAAAGCCACAGTAAGTGTGTATGGGAAATGGCACTAGATAGTAATAGTCTCCTCTGTATTATAGCCAGACTTCTGACCTACTCTTTTATTTTCTATTTTTACAATTTAATGTTTCTGTATTCTTGATGTTTTCATTTTATTCCTAGGCTTGTAAAATTCAGTCGGAACTACAGATCTGTGCTCAAAGCTTGCATAATGGATTTAATCGCTGCAAGAGGTGAGTAACTAGTCAGTTATTGGGTGTTTCTCATGGAGTAAGGTGGGGTAAAGCTACTGTGTGTACCAGGTGCGTCTTGTGGTCCACTACTTAAACATTTAGACTATTTTTGTGGTTACTTTGAATATTGCAATTATATTATGTGCATTAGGTCTGAATTAAGATTCCCTCCTTAAGTGAGAATAGAAGTAATATTGTTTTATATATGCAAAAAAAAAAAAAAAAAAACACTCTCTTTTAGTTTCCTATTTCTGTAATCAAAAAGCCATTAGTGATAATAAAAATATTTTAAAATTTCCTAGATTCTGTAATGGAGGAAGAAGTGAAGAAATACTACCACAGTCAAATGGAGCTTTTCCAAATGATAGAACTCATCTGGAGTCTGTGTGAAATCCTGTTCATAGAGACCCTGCCTGGTAAAGATACTAATTTGAAAAGTTTTAGGAAAAACTAATGCAAATAAATAAAATGATATTAGCTTGGGCCAGTTAAAGAATCATTTGCTTTTTTTAAAAATAGAAAGAAACATTGAGACCACTTGTAAGATGTATTGAGCATCATTCTGCTAATGGCATTATATTTCATACTTTTTAAAAAAAATATTTATATTTCAAATCTGCTTTTACATTAAGGATTATAATGATGATCTTGGGACGTGTCATAGGCAACCTGTGAAAATCAGTGGCTGTTTTGACTGTATATCAGAATTTTAGAGGTTTAGGAAGAGAGAATTAAGGGAAAAAAGATTTGAAGTCTGGACTATTTCAATATATTACCTACCCATGTTATGGTTATTAGTGTTTTGTTAGTATGACATATTTTGCATTATCTTCAGGTGGTATTTTACTGGTCAAATTGCTTGATTGGTTGAAGTGGCACTTCAATGAAGGGGAGAAAAAAGCTAGAGATGTACTTAGAGAAGACACACCTGAAGAGAACCCAGAATACTGGGAGGCTGTGAGTTAAACATATTATAGAATATACATTGTGTTCAGAAGGAGGGTGATTGGAACTCAAATGATGAAAGTTTTCTTACTGTAAGTGATGTTATGCTAAATATGTTTCTGTGTTTGTTGAGAGGGATAAACTGACTCAAGTTGAGAGATTTTTCTTTAGTAAAAGTATAAAACCTGGATAACTTGTTCCTTGCTTATTAATCTGTACAACCATTTCTTTCACTCTAGGTCTACTGCTACGTCCTCCAAGGTCGCATAGAGGAAGCCCGGAACATGTTGTCCTTGCACTCGCTCAGGCAAACAGATGCGTATGAGAGCATGGATGAGCTGTTACGCAAGATGCCATGCTTTACAGTGAGTTAAGATTGGCCATATTTTACATCTGATTATGATAATGTGTAGTTTCCAAATTGAAAAAAGGTTGGTACTAGTACATGCATTGGTAACATAGGTATAGAATAAGATTAGATCATTTGTCAAAACATTTTTGAGAAGAACCTTAGAGGTTGTTTTTTTCATAGAAAAGGTGCATCTTTCAGTTGAAAGATGCCCAAATATTTCTGACAGCGAGATCACGAATATCTCTCTATACATTTTAAACATGAAAACACATGTATTGTTCCTAGTACTTTACTGGACAGTCCACAGCAGAGTTTGACATGAAGTGGAGACACTGGCAAGAAGAAAGTGTCAGAAGGTTGGAAGACGGAGAATTCAGAAACCATAAAAATTTGGAAACCATTTGCAAGGTGGGTACTGGGATATCGCATGGTTATCAAGATCTGATTGGAATCTTTAACTAAAAATTAGGGTGTTTTATGTATGTAGACCCTTAAAATATTTTCTGCAATCAAAATTTATTAGTGTTCAGTAAAATTTCATAACCCAGGCAAGAGATATTGTATTTTAAGAAGAAATTAATTACTGTATACAAATTTTGAACTCCTCCATGTGGGTGTTCATATTTATCTCCTTCAATAAGAAATTTATAATATGTGTAACTGTAAGGTGCGATATACTTATTACTAAATATTACTTTTAGGACCAATTAAGTTATTTATATCATTGCTTTAGACACTAACACAGAGGCTGGCTGTACTCGGACATATGTTTGTGTTAAAATATGGGTACATTTGAGGTACAGCATAAAATTATATAAATCACATAAGGGGTGAAACATTCACGTGGAATGTGTATTCCTTGGACATTTTTCACTTTTTAAATAAGTTATTACTTTTTATTATTGTTCTCTGTATTTAACCAGATTCTAATTGGGGATGACCAAGTATTTATACAGCTGAAAGACCTCTGTGAGTGCTGGTATCACATGATGGTCTCCAAGCTTCTCTACCAGAACCCGACTGTAAAGGCATTTGATCTCCAATATCACACACAGGTAAGGAATACTGTGAAAGGTTTGATTTCCCTCATTGCATTAATTAGATGTACCATTAAGTGTTTTAATGTATTGCCTAATAACAGAATTTCTTATTTAAATATTTGGAGGCCTGGATTTAGTTGAAATTGTTGATTATTTCCCTCTAAAATAACTCTGTACTGAAGGTTTCATCAAAACAAACCAATCCAGAGGAAAACATATCTCCTTGGTCAGTGGAGGCAATAATTGCATTTATTTGGTAGAAGATTGGTTTTTAACTTAACTTCAACCAGAAATTAATACTTCTTAATCTGTATCTTAATAAGTATCATGCCTGTTGAAAACCAATTCATTTCTAGACATTTTCAATTCCATGATGTAATGCTGTGTATTTCAGTCCTGTATTGATGCCTATGGGGGCAACAGCAAAGTGGATCCCTTGGAGAATATCCTACTGGCTGCCATAGAGTTTGACATTCACCAGGTCATCAAAGAAAGCAGGTTTGGAGCTTACAGCTTTTATATCTGTAGATAAGTACAGGAATTGTAATCCTAGGAATGGAAATCCGTGGTCCCATTTGATTTGTACAGGTTAGGGTTAGTTGGAGTATTGGGATAAGCTTATGGAACAAATGTCACCTGTACAAAGTAATGGGGGAAGAAGACTAGGGTTCCTAGTGCCTTAGCTTCCATTCCTGTCACACCAGCATTGGAATGGACCTGCCATAAAATAAACTATGAGGAATGCAGTGTTTGATATTTAAGATTATGAACAACCATTATGCTTATGGTGCAGGACTGTCTGTTTGTAAGGTGATGATTAAGATTAGATTAGAATTGATGCACTTTGGTCATATCAGAAGGCTCTTAATATATTGATGTTGTCTTTGGTTTGATTTCAGTTCTTATTTAAGCAACTGGTGGTTTGTGTCTCATCTCACTGATCTTCTGCATCACTGTGGACAGCTGGAGGCACACAAACTCAAGTGAGTAACCTATCATATCCAACTCCAGTCTGTGCCAAAAATCATTAGCTTGTTGATCCTTGGAGACACCAGGATGTAAGAATATACTAGCCCAAAGCAGAAATAAGGCCTAGTAACTGAACACATTGACAATTTTTAATGGCCCTTCTTCAGTTTTGCAGGCATTTGATGTGGTACCTGTTTCTGTGACATACTGCCTTGCCCCATGCTGAGTTTAGCACATATCGTATAAAGCACAGTATCAAGCTTGATATGCACTCCTACTATAATATCTAACTTAATGTACAATGTATGTCACATATAACACAATGGCTTCTAACCTTTGTGTTTCAGTACACAGTTACAAGCACCAGCTCAAGTCCATAAGACTGCAAGACCTCAAACAACAGCAAAAATAAAATAACACATTGTCAACTTTTGTTTTACGGGTACCAACAGTCATATACCCTTATTATGATATATGACAATTGCCAAATAGCTGTTTTAATGCTTCTCTCTTTCTATGCCTGATTATATATGGTGTAGCTGTGAAAAAAAATTCTAAAGATACAGTTAAATTATGTTATTTTCTAGCTTTGGGTCAAACTTGAGGGAGTATTTATTGCTGGAATATGCCTCTGGTCTGATGTCACATGAAAGGTTGGTGCTCTGCCTTCATCTCAGTAGCTTGTTTTACTACTTATTTCAATCAGTCTTTAAATTTCGCTTTTTTTTTTTTTTTTCATTATTAAATTGCATATTGCAACAAAAATTGCAGCAATATTGCTTCAAACTAAAAGTTTAGTTTGTAGCAACAACTTACAAGTTTGCAGGAGTATGCGAGAAAAATTTTATTGCAGCCACACTGCAGTAAATTTGCTGCAAATTCACTGCGAATTTGCAACAGGCCTGATATTTTGCCAAAGGAGTTCATTATAACATTTTCATAATTTATTCATGTATTATGTTAATAAATTCATAATTAGTTCTAAACAGTTAACTTTCACAGAGTTAAACAATTAAAGAGGCATTTTTCAACCCACATGTTTTTAATTTTCATTTCAGTCTCTGGCAGGTTGGAATTCCCTATCTTGATCACTGTCCAGAGTTTGGAAGGTAAGGAAGCATACAATAAACAGGGTCAGTAGGAATATTGGCAGTGTTTTGTCACAGATGTTTTTTTCCAGATTGTGTGTCATTTATTGCATTTTCCATTTGTTGCTAACTTAAAGTTCATAAACCAAGCTTTGTGTTTTGTTCAATCTGTTGACTTACATAAGTTATTTGACCTTTGAATATATATATATATATATATATAAATATATATATATATACATATATACATATATAATATTTGATTAAATTTCTTTGATCTTTTAATATTCTTTGATTGAATTAATAATTATTTTCAGGCAATATTTAGAGCAGTACATTGAACATATTCCACTTAGTTCAGAAAGGAAAGCTCATAAAGTACTTCGTATATGTGAACAGAGAGACATGCATGACCAAGGTAATACTATCATCAATTGTTAATGTAACACAGTGGCTTTCATGCTTTAAAGGTGTTATATAGCCCTGTGTTTCTCTCTGAGGAAAGATTTATATTAGTTAAATTGTGTCCCACAAGTTTTTCTTTAATGTAAAAAAAAATCAAATAGTTGTGTGTTATATTAAAAAAAAACTAAAAAAATTTCACCATTGAAATGAAATGGTCAAACTGCTGTTATTCATATCGAGCATACACAAATTAACAAAGAAAAGTTTTGTTTTTGGAAAGGCATGGTAAACAGATAGGCATTTGCTTCATGTAACTGATTTGTAAGAAATTTACCATATGGATTGACAATATATTTGTTGCTGGATAGAATATCACACATGTTAACAGAGAAAGCAAAGTTAAGGCATGCCAAACTTCTTTTCAGAAATTGTATTATGTTGAACTCTGCTAAACCTCATTGAGACTTAATACAAAAGTCCTGGACTTTGGGCACATATTATCCACACTTACATTAAACATAATGAAATTAAACATTTGTTATAACAATATTTCAACTTCTTTTGTTTTTATGTTTTAGCTAACAGTATTTGTAAAGTGATGGGAATGAAGGCACTGCACAATGACAGACTGGGATCAGCCTTGTCTTGGTGCCTCAAGTCAAAGGATGTCACTTTCGCCACCTACCTTGCTGAACAGTAAGCCTGTATTTAAATCTTGGCAACAAGTTACAAGGAGTTGTTGAATGGGATGTAAATTTGCTGAGAATCATTAATTGCGTTATAGTTACTACCATGATCATTATACTATTGCACTGGAATGTCTTCATTATTTTGTCTTTAGTGTATATGCAGTTTTTTTTTTATTTCATTTTGTATCACATTTCTTTATCAGCACACCATATATTATTAAAGCTACTTAAAGTTACTAACAACTTGCACCCCTCTAAGAATTAATGAATAAAATCTGTTTGATGTGCATGAAATCTGTGCAGGTATTCTACAAATCTGGTTTGGACTCTACATAAAAAAACTGTGCATTTAAATGTCAAAGTTTTATATGTGATTGTTTTCACTTTGCAATCAGGTGATGATTTAACACTTCTCTTTATTTATGTGAATTTCCAGGTTCCTCACCAGGTACAGGGCAACAGGTGACTTCAGTAACCTTGACCTTCTAGATAACCTGGGACAAGCCATGCTCTTAAGTGACAGACTAACATTCCTTGGTAAACTTTATTTCTTACTTATTAAGAGGACAGATTCCAAAGTGAAACAAATTAATTTAGAAGTATTTTAAATATTTTAAGAATTTGTTTTTAAAAAAGTAAATAACATGAACCAAAAATGAAATTGTTTTGGCATTCTCAAGGCTTTGTTTTTCCATTGTATTATTATTGTAACGGTTAGTTATTGAAATACATGTTTTAATGAAATTAGTTGTTACATATGTCACAGATTTTTAATCTGGTAACTATTGTGAAATTTACTCCTTACACTGTATAATCTAAAACTATAACTACAGGAAAATATAGAGAATTTCACAAGTTATATGAAGATGGGGACTTTGAAGCAGCAACTTCACTCCTGCTGTCTCTACTGACTGCAAGACTTGCACCAAAAAAGTAAGAAAGTAGACAAATCTTTATGTATGATTCCTGTTGTCACAATTGCAAAATACAACTGGTTTATATTTCAAATGAATTGGCAAATGAAAAAAAAAATAGTAATAAGCAAAAGAAAATAGATTAAGAAATTGTAATTTATATTAGCATTATGCATGGGTGAAAGTTTTCAGGATTATGCCCGATTTCAGGATTTTCAGTCTTCATGAAGATTTTATTTCATGTGATCTAAATGCAATGAGGTATTGCAAGCTATGTTTTCAGGAATTTCAGTTTTTACAACTTTCACCCTTGCTTATGTATTCCCATCTATGAGCCACAACTCAAGTCTTTGGTATTGTAATCTTATTTTCTAGATTTTGGCTGACACTCCTCACTGATGCATTGCCACTGTTAGAAGCAGACGAGGTAATGCTAATGTTGGATATAATTTTTACTTCACTTATTAAAAGAATTTATTTAAAAATTCTTTTGAAATCTTTGTCTGATGAAAGTGATGCTGTATTCTTAAAAAGGAGATGTTATTATTTATTTTATTTATTTATTTTTATTATTATTATTATTTTTTTTTTTTGCTTACTCATTCCTGTATTGTGCAAGTGGTCTGTGCCCTGTATGTAAAAAAAGTGTCCTCCTATTGATGCAATAAGTTGTATATTCAGGTTGTCTTCACTAGTCAACAGACCTATGAATTAATGCACTGCTTGGAAGAGTTAAGTTTGGCTGAAAAATTGGAAGCAGAAGAGAAAACAGACCAACTAGTGGGTGATCACAAGGTGAGCATTTGAGACCTGCAGTAATGCATCGTGTAACAAAAAGGTCCATAATGTGATTTCTTAAAAACAGCATGCAGAGTTTTCTTACCTTGAAAATGTTGTGGTGTGGATGAATTGATATCACTCTCAACAGATTTATTTCAAAAACATGCTTTGAACCTCAAATGAATTCACCACTTAGTTCTTCTCATTTTGTAAATATTTTATGCATTATTACTTGTATTTACTTATATTATCCTTTTTATTTAGGGGTTTTCTGATGCAGAGTTGGAAAAGATGAGTTTGATCAAACTGGCACTGACTAGGAACCTTGCCCGGGCTATAGTACATGAAGGGACAGTGCTGACCTGACACACTAGCCAGAATTAATATTTGTAAATTGGGATAATTACCATGAGCACAGAACTCCACCAAGGAAAAAGGCCATTACTAGCAATAAGATATAGGAGACAAGGCTTCAGAATTACCTGAATAACTGTTCATCTTAATTAAAATGTTATTTAAATTTGTAATGGCATAGCTTGTCCACTAACAAACAGACAAACTAACACTGGGGAAAACATAATCTTCATTTGCAGAAACAACTGAGTGTTTTTGTGGACAGAAGTGTTCAATTGTCTAACAAGGACAAATAAAAAATCCTGCCGTTGACACTGTGGAGTCATATAGTAACTTATACAATTTGTGCACATAAATAGCCTTGAATGTGTCAGTTCTTCAAAACACACAGGTGATTGCAACACAAGTGTGTTTTGGGGGGACAAAAACAAAAGTATAAAGTACTATTTTTGGGAAATGTTTGTGAAAAGGTTTGCTAATGTAAGAGGAATCAATAGTACAAAAAACGTGCTATCTGATCACGCTATTATGGTTAATGATAAAAAATACTGAAGGTAGTTTAATTATTTTGGAATAAAACAAACCAATAATCATTATACTTATAATGGCCTTTTTATCTGAAATATGTGCCCTAACTTCTTTACACAAACTGAGCTGAATGCAGCTTGCAACCCACAGGCAAACTGACTGGATAGTTTGTTTTTCCATTCAAGCAAAGGACCTTTCACAGATACTCGTATTAAAATTATTTTCCAAGTTGAGTGAATTAAAAAGACAACAAATATAAGTTTAAGTAAATACCATTTTCATAATTATTGATAAAACATCCAATGAAAGTTCCACCAAAATGCTGTGATGAATATACAGACTCTTCTCAAAGTCCTGTTTTATTTATTTATTATCCTTGCACTCCTCGCCTATTAGTGAAGAAGTTCCAACTTTGGTTATTGTCATGGGGAATGCACATGGGACTGTCAGAGCTTTAGTGCAACTGGAGGTTGGGGTTTCCCTGGAGGGATGGTTCTCTTTTACATTTTAATGCATTAAAAAGCACTTTTTCATGTTAACATTTTTATGCTGTTATAAGGAAGATTATTTGCAATAATTACATATACATCTGCAACCTAAGCATTGTCATTGATAACTATGGGACGGGGTGCCCGAGGGTAAGCTACTCTTTACAATATGTGGAAGTGCATCCAGGGATATGCAATGACTACCCAACAACACCAATTTTTTTTTTTTTTTTTTTTTNAAAGTCCTGTTTTATTTATTTATTATCCTTGCACTCCTCACCTATTAGTGAGGAAGTTCCAACTTTGGTTATTGTCATGGGGAATGCACATGGGACTGTCAGAGCTTTAGTGCTACTGGAGGTTAGGGTTTCCTTGGAGGGATGATTCTCTTTTACATTTTAATGCATTAAAAAGCACTTTTTCATGTTAACTTTTTTATGCTGTTATAAGGAAGATTATTTGCAATAATTACATATACATCTGCAACCCAAGCATTGTCATTGATAACTATGGGACGGGGTGCCCGAGGGTAAGCTACTCTTTACAATATGGGGAAGTGCATCCAGGGATATGCAATGACTACCCAACAACACCAATTTTTTTTTTGTCAAATTTAACAACTTGGATATTTATAGCCAACTCGTACCATTATCAGCCTTCTTGTGTGATCACAGTTTTTTCACTTTTAATGAAGATTTAATGTTAAAAAAAATAGTAACCCTTTAGTCATTGAATTCTAAGCAATCACAAAGCATCCTATATTAATTTCAAAATTGCCACCATGCCCTTCACACTACATCCAGCCACTAGGAGTACATGACCCTCTCAGTGTCTGTATCTTCATGGGAAACTTTGTGGCTGCTCCTCAGAGTAAACTGTGACCATATTGCCAGCTGTATAGTCCCTACAACCAGGGGAATAAAGCACAGCAAATAAAACATGGTTCCCTGTAAACTGTCCAGCAGTAGGCCATCTGTAAGTTGACCAAGTTTGTATTGCTCATAGCCGTACCTGTTAAGTATGGTCACTACTATCATGGGGGACACAGAAATGGCTGGTTTGACAACCAGAGCATTGGTCCCATACACAGATGTAGAAATTGGATGCCTGGAATGAATTTGAAATTATTTTTGTGATATTGTATAAAAAGGGCCTGCTTGCTACACCTGCATTTGCTTGATTTTTTCTCTTTTTCTTTCTTTCTTTTTCCTTAATTCTTTCATTTTATCTTTTTCTTTCATTTTTTGAGAATGTTTGGTAACCCAAATTTATATCATCTGTCTACTACTTTAAAGGTGTTGATTTTAATTTAAAAAAAAAACAATCTTTAATTGTTACTAAAACAAGAAATAGTCTAATCTAAAACTTACGGTCTTGAATATAATTTCTTGTCAGCATCTGCAATATCTGACAGAGGAATGTTGGACAGCGCAAATGCTGCATTCGTGGCACAGCTGAAAGTAAACCATTTTACTGATAAAATTACAATGTTACTCCCCCCCCCCTTTTTTTTACTTGGGGGTGGGGAGGTCATGCCTGAATATCAAAAACTTGTAAGATTAATTAGTACTTGCTCAAAAGTACTCAAATGATCCTTGTATTACTGAGAGAGAGAGAGAGAGAGAGATCTAAGGGTGCTTTCCCAGAGATTTAGATCGATCTAAAGATTAAGTTTTAGATCGACCTAATTCCCTGGGGGTTCAGGCTAAATTGCAGTCAGCCGAGCGGACACCATAGTTAATTACCCCCTTACAGCTTTTAGTAGGCGGGACAGACGCTTAAGCCGGCCAAGCTGACAGTAATCTAGTGAGACTCCCCACAGGGATAGATCGATCTAAAAATCTATGGAAATGGGGTGTAACAGTCATGCATTCAAACTCACAAGTCCACTGTCATGAAGAGTATCAACAGCAGGGGTTGGTTTCTTCCAATAAGAAGCATGATCACAGATGAGAAGATCTTGATAATGAAGTTGCTCCTGATCATGGCGAAGGCTCCATACTTACTGACCAGGAAGGTACCAGATACCACGAGCAACTGGAAATAAATCTTGCTAAAAACATGATGATTTCAACAGAGAGGAAAAATTAAGCTTTCAGCCAGTATCAGCGTCATGAAATTACATAGTTATTACGTTTTCTAATAATTCATGCAAGTCATGTGGAATGAATATCCAAAATGTTCTTCAGTGACCAAGGGGTGCAACCATTTCAAAAATAAAAAAAATAAATTAATAAATAAATAAACAAATAAATAATAATAATAATTATAGATTAAAAGATACTAGTAAATTATAGGCTATCATATTACGATCTGCAGCATTTCCGAACCTCTTTCACAGGGTAATTTTATTCAAAACAGTTCAAAATAGAAATTTAGACCTCAAAATAATGTTTACTGATTGTTATTTTATTCTCAACAGAAATAATATCCTCCAGTTGGTGACTAAGGGAAAATTGTTGATATATTTCTAATCACATAAAATTTTAACTGTATAAAAGTGTAATACACATTGTATGCCTATTATATAAGGTCAACTTACTGGAGTGAGTACATTTCTCATACTGTAAAATACACTTTTGTGGAATGTGGGTAAAACCTCTGGTGAGAACAGCGTATCAGTGATGATAGCAGTGAAGCCATTCATGAAGGCTCTGTGAAACTCCTGGCAGAAATTCATGGCAACAAAGCAAAGAAAATTCTTCTGAGTCAGTAACTGCCATGCTTGTCGCATAAATGAGTACTGGCTGACGGGGCGGGACTTCTCTGGCTTCCCAGCAACCACTTGCCGTAGTTCATACTCTGTGTGTGCATATGTGCCTGTGATATAGAAACATACCATCGCCAAGCATGCCAAAACCACTGCGAACTTCTGAAAACTTGGAATGTCATTCAGATTATCTGATATCATGTTTGTAGCAAACAATGTTCCAGAGTTCAGAACAGATGCTATTTTTGCATATCTTACAAGGCGAAGACGGTCATCGTGCCTTCCTGACATCTCTGTGAAAATTGCACATTGGGCCAAAAGTACAAATGTAAATAAAGTATCAAAGAGACAGAGACTGAACAGCAAATGTGCGCCACACAGCCAAGACCCAGATTCGTAATTACCCCATGGAAACCAGGGTACCAAAAAAGCCAAGCAGTAGAATGGCCCTCCAAAGAGGACTGCATATCTCCGCTTCCTCAGCCATTCCGCACGGTCTTGGATGTACCCGAAGAGTGGATCATTGATGGCATTCCATACCATGAAGATAGCTTGCGCTGTGTTGAACCAGCTCTCCGAGACTTGATACCTATTCAGGAAGAACTTAACCAGGTAGAATGAAAAGACCTGGTTTATCATGCCTGAACCAAAAGAAGTGGCTGCATAAGCGGCTGATGGCCAGTGGATTCCCAGTGCCATATCATGCAGTGTGGTCTGTGCCTGGTGAGCAGGAACTTAATCAATAAGATTGAATGTCTCAGTTCATGGAAAGAAATCTGAAAAAAAAGGCAACTCCATAAGTAATTTAGGGAATGGAAATGTTTTCGTCTTCACTGGGGTTTTATCAATTATGCCTAAAACACTTTATACTCGAGTAGTAGAAGATCTGTTTCTTAACCTACTTTCAAATAATTCAATATACTTCACTGGGTTAACAGCATCATTCCAACTGTGCTCAATGAAGTGTATCAGTCTCTTCAGTAGTTACTATACTATACTATACTCCTGTTTTTTTTTTATGGCTCGTCTCAGACTTTTTGATCTGTACATCTCTCTATTTTAGTTTATATACCAGATTAGATATATTCCCTCCATTTATGTCCAACCATGAAGAACAATCAAACAGCTAATTTTCAAATTCTATTCAATTTGCAATAAAAAATTATGAACGCATAAAGAACTTCCACCTAATTCCAGTTGACATTCAACCTGAAAGAGGCTGCAAATTGAGCCAGTGGATTCCCTATAGTGTCAAATATTGTATTTTATGTGACATAATGAAAATCTGGCTGGGGAGTCACCTTTTAGGGGAGTCAGTTTTTTGTGGTACACTGTTGTTTTCAAAGGCTGGCAACTTCATAACCTGGCTTTATAACCTTTGTTAGAGTGACTTAATTGAATCCCCTGCAGTAGACACGCCCAGTTTAATATCAGCACCAATTAATAATTTTTAACGAAACAAAAGGGAGTGGACTTGTGGAGAGCTTGTGGAGAAAGAGATTTAAGTCCACTTAGCAAAATTGCATGGTAGAACATCTCCAAATACTTCTACATTCCGCTAGGTTATAATGCTTGATATGTTAAGGTCTTATGACTTTAACAATATTAATTCTCATGTTCTCAAATGTTTGACTTTAAATGCACACTTACATGTACTTGAACCCTATATTGCTCTCATATAAATAAGTAATTCTTACTATAAGTTAATCGTGTTCCAGTCCTACACGAGATAATATATATATGTATAAGTATGTTGGTGATTACATATACAAACCTAGCTGTTACAGGAACTGCAGCTACAGTGTATGCATTTGGGTCAAACTTTAACAGGTTATTTGCTCAGGGCAATATAAGGCATATATAGACGTATTTTTTTATCAATACAGCATAGTGTACTTCCTGTTAAAGTATAAGGCTGAACATTTAAATAATGGAATACTACTACAGTCTAGTTCCTGCCAATAAGTTAATTCCTGGGGGAAATGTATATATACCCTTTTCAATGCATCTCCCGAATATCACACCCTCGATCTTCAAGTTTCGGGTCATCCACAGGAGGCAGATCTACATGTACCTGTAAAGCATGTTACATATTTCTATTAAATTGAACTGACAGTGTTCAATCAACACAAGCAAGCTGAACCAAAATATACTCATATTTTGTAAAAAAAAATAAATAAATAAAAGTTAAAAAGGATGAAATTTTGAGTTCAGTTTAACACCAAAGACAGTAGAGTCCAAACACAGTACATGTAATCTGTTATACAGTATGTGTTCACTGACACCACCAATCAATAGCAAATTAGTAGCTCTTGTTTTATGACACAACCTTCAGAATCCCCCCTTCTCTCGATCAGTTTAGCCCCAAGTTAATTTCTTACCGTGATAACATCTAGCAGTTCTCCACTGAGGGTCTCTGCCCATTTCTAAAGTTCTACTCTTTCATGCATGCACCTTTCGGATTGTCTATTTCCAAAGCGCTAAGTACTGCAGACATAAGCCGCGACCTCGTTTGACCCGCAAGAGTTCAACTGTCTGACACGCAGAGCTAGGGAATATTAAATCGGGTAGATAAATAAAAGCTTATTGACCGCTCGCTCCATGACCTTGGCTGGCTAAAACAATAGTAAATGCATAATGAAAAAAATTATTGTTATTACAAATACTAGTAGTCCATAAGCATTTCAAAATTACACGAAATGGACATGCCGGACATAGGTTTTAACTACTTTTAAATAACTTTCAAATTTAGCGTCAACTCTCCTATGCAGTGGCGGATTTAAGGGGTGGGGGGGGGGGGGGGTCCTGAAGGACACATTTCAGAAGGGCTCTTTCCCCAGTTACTAAAACATCTACATAAAAGAGTATATACTTATATCCAATATAAAGTTTACCCAGACAACTTTGATAAATGATGACCGATACTATCAAAATACATTTAGGGATGATGTTTGTGAGTAACAAAATAAAATACACTGTATGGCTAAATGTTTCTTGTAAAGAATACTGATGGCTAGTGTCACGTTGGCATTGACTTGATCTTACTGATTACGCGAGGTAAAAACTAAACAACTTGTTCCTTCATATTCTTTATTGTCACTTGCCAACTACTCTATCTACATTTTCTTCTTGAAACTTCTAGTACAACCTGTCGGCACAACCTGTACTGTGTACCACACTAGTACTTACTGTATTGTTTAAAAAGTCTATACACAACCGATTATATATAGATATATGCTGGTACATGAAGGGAATATGGATTAATCGATCTTTTTTGTACGATAAAAACTGTTCTCAGCCTCTTTTTCTATAACAATAGGTCTACATATTTTGATTTCTACGGCAGCAATTAAATGACATGTAAAAGTAAAATGGAAAAGCGCTACAACGACTTTTTCGATAAATCACAAGAAAAAAGTCATTATAAAGGGCGGCATTTCTTTTTCAAGTGGCACAGAAAGTTGTAATTACTAGTAAGATATTAAGAGTTTTTACATTTTTCTTTTTCACTGGGAATTAAAATGTTGCCGTTGAAAAGCAAGTCTCAGTAAGGAGAAAAGTTTGTCTTCATTTTATTTTTGTTCGATATGGCACATTGCATTGAATGATTCCGTTAATTTTTCGTCGACGTCTCTGGCATAATTTATTGGGACACTAAGATTCGACAAAAACATGTTTTGTACGAGATCGTAATTGAAAAAATCCTGAAAATAAAGTCGGTTGTTAGTTTTGATATAGGTCAGCGTTATATTTGGAAGGCTGTTGTTGACGGGTCTTTGTCATACAAAAAAAAAACAAAAACATAATCTAAATGGGTTATCTAGCGACAACGCTGATATTTAGAACTATATCACGCATTATATACTCTAAGTATAAGTACTCTAAGTTTATAAACTCATCTTGAACAAGCCATGAAAATGTTAATATTGTTAAATTTCATTATTATTTACCTATAACTCATTGTTCTCAGTGCTGCTTTCGCCCATTAAAACTGAACAGCCGTTCCTCTTTTTTTTTAAATATGACAGTTGTGTAGATATGATGTTTTATTGTTAATAATAAAAAAGAGAAGACCAATATATATATATATATATA
>NW_019774737.1:127649-267678 GCF_001039355.2 Lingula anatina | reverse complement strand
ATATATATATATATATATATATATATATATACAGACTTGACATTTAATATGGAATATTTTTTTCCAAATCATTTTTCATCAGTTTTTTCCTATTTTGCTGACTGATAAATGAAAATAAGTATTAAAATAGTGTTTTAATAACTTTTAATTATCTTTTTGATGTCACTTTGACATCAGTTCTTTAATGGAATTCGCCAGAGTAGCAAACAAAAACACATTGCTTATTGTGTGTCATACAATACGACAACCATTAAAAGAGATATTTTGGATCCCATATTTTCCAAATTATTACCTGTAAAAGAGTTACACGCTCCACAAGGGACCCCCATGTCAGTGTCTAGTCACAGTAACGGTCGCTGTTACGCCTGACCTCTTCTGGCTGCTACCAGCGCTTTCAAGTTGCAAGGCATTCCTTGGGATAGTTTTGTAGAGTTCAATCTGGAATAACATTCCAGGCATCGGTCAAAATCTGTCCAATTTGGTCCAGTTTTGTTGTAGGACATTTAGACCATTGATTCGGCGAGTAATGACCAACCCACATATTGTCTATGTGGTTAAAATATGGCGATTTTGATGACCAAGGTAGCTGCTCATTCCCTTGGTTCCGTAAGTAATCTGCTATTAAAAGCGCTCTGTGTGAACCGGTAATCTCACCGTGCAACCTAAAACTGTTCCTTAGTTGCCCTCTATCAAATGATAGTCAGGTGGTTCCCAGATTATTCCTTTATTTGATCTGGTTCAGGTTTTCGTCGATGACAACCATTGGTGTTTTGGCACCAATGTGGTATCCACCCCATATACTGACGCTGTTAATGATCTTAGTCACTTTAGACGCGGCACACGCTTCGTCGTTGGCCTCTTCTGGACGTCTGTAAACTCTGTTTTGACTAGTTGAGTGGTACAGGTGAAATATGACCTCAATAAAGAAAGCCACGAGGTTTCAGTGTTCAACCCAGAAACGGTCAAGGTCCTCAATTCATTAGAGAAACATATAACGATGTTTTGCTGTTTACAGTGGGTTCCTCGGAGGTCGTCTGGTATACAGTGGGTCCTGTACCCTGGTGGTAAGATTTCAATACATTGTGTGTAGCCTCTGTGTAGGTACCTCAGTCTGGGCATTACTCTATAAAACTGTGCGGACCGTTTCGTTCGGCGCAATTATCTCTCTGGTAATGTCTGTATTTTTCGCGCCATTCTGCCACAGATTAATAAATTTGTAAAGCACGGCGTAGCTTATTTTACACACTGCAAAACCGACCACTTGCATGCAAAATTTCAAATTTTTCTATGCAGTAGTTGCCGACATATGGAAACTTTTTTGACAGAACCATGCTTTGCCAAAGCCAAGCTTTGACCTGCGCTAAGGAGCACTACCCAATTAAATCACTGCATATAACTTAATTCAGCAGTGCAACAAACCTGGAATTCAGTTATTTGGTAGCTACACACCTGATACACAATTCTCCATTGACATATCTTATATGAGATCGGAGTTTTTTGAAAAAAGAACGCATTAATTTTTACCTAGGCATGCCTTCGAAACTGAAATATTCCATATTAAATGTCAAGTCTGTATATATATATATATATATATATATATATATATATATATATATATATATATATATATCAGAATAGGGAACTTGTCATTGTAATACATGCCAATTATAGTTCTCGGACGTTCGAGATCATCCCTTGCGCTACACGATTCTCTGTTCTGTATGACGTCACAAACGCGTTACGTTGACATCTCATTTGCATATTCTCCACAGCGATTCTGCAGCCACGCAATACACGGCTGGGCAGGACGATGTCTCCACTCTAGATCAAAGTATTTATTTTGAAATGAATATTAAAGACAATGAATAGAGTGGTAGTAACAGCTTTACTTCTGATTGCCAGCGACATGGCGTTGGTAGCCGGTAAAGAGACAAAGGATCGCCCTGACATTAACGAAATAACAATTCCTCCGTTCGCTTCCATAATTTTAATAATTTTGGGTAAGTTAGTAGAGAAAACAAATCTACCATCGATTATGGCATGTCGTATATTGTAGGCCTACCTCATATGTTTGATTGTTTTGCTACACTGCATGACTTTTGTTTTCGGTATACAGTTTATATACTTTTCTGTCAATCCATTAGAAAGTCTATGCAGAATCAAATGTATAATGCGTATAATAATAATATAAACGCCAGCTAGGCCGTTTTGTCCATATGCTTTTAAAGCAATCATTGCTTATTAATTCATTTACATGATATTATATTTATACAGTAATGCAAGAAATATTTTTGAAAATCTTGATAAACATATGCTTCTTTGCTGCATTTACAAAGTCGTTGCACTAGTAAGTATCTATCTTGCGATATCTCATCGCTCTTAGTCTCAACATTTATTCCATGGATACAAAATTGATTATGTCACATATATGTAGCGGCTGACGGAGGCTAAATTTTAATATTCAGTAGCTTTCATATTTCCATGGAAAAATACAGAAAAATACTGTGAAAAATTCTAAGTCTTTTAAGACATAAAAGAGCATATACAATAACTGAAGAGAAAGATACCACACATTCTGAGTATTAATTAAATTTCATTTATTTTTCCTATGATGAAACATAATAAGCAAGCCAATAGAACTTTCTCTGAGTATAATTCGCTTTCGTTTTGTTTTATTATTTGGCTTGCAATGTAATTTGGCAAAAGCAGAGAAACATTCACGCGCAAACACAATAAGGACACTGTCACCCTCTCGCGACAAATGTTTTGAACACCTCTCGAAGACGCTGGAGGTGTTCTGGCTTACATGTATATTGTATGATCTCAAACATAAACTTTCAATTAGATGAAATCTAAAATTCCACAATCTTTTAAATTCCAACTAATGACGCAGGTCTTATTTTCAGCTATGGTGTATCTTTATGTTAAAACACACCATATGAAAGGATGGCAGCCAGTTAATAAGGCTGAGGTCGCGGTGAGAGCTTTCCGAGAAGAGCTAGAAAAGCGACCAGACACCTCTATCAAGCCTTTTCTGAGTTCATTTGATCTCGAAGTTAAGGACACAATGATCAAGTTCCCTAACCAGCCAACAGAACTTCTCCGCATTATGACACCCTGCGTGTTGTGCCTCCTCGCCTCGCCACTCATGCTGTACTTCGACGAATGGCTGATGGACGCTCTGTGGACCGAGATCGGTGTCGACCGCCAAGATTTAAATGTCAACGACGCCATTCGTAGCTACCTGACACCTTCTGGTCTCGTCTACGCCATCATGTTCGGCTTCATCTTCCAAGTTGTAGCCGGCAAGCAGGGGCAGGTAACAACAAGGTTCATGGTCGAGATTGGGCTACTGGCTCAGATCGTCGCTATGACCGGCAAGCTTCATCTGCTACCCCACGACAAGATCGAAATCATCCGGTCCGTGAAAGACGCCAGCATTAACATGATGGTCCACATCATGGATTATCCTCTGAGCTACTACAAGACTCTGACCACCAAACCACCAAACATCAGAGGTAGGTTGATAGTGGACAAAGTATCCTTAAGAGGTACAAGAAATGATATATTCAAAACAACGTTAGCGACGATGTAACATTTAGTGGTACATACAACAACATTCTTGAGGAGAAAATCTTTTTCTTTAACCGTTCAAACAGGACACAACTTAAGTAGCCTGAAATAAAATGTTTCAACTGATTTCTCCATTAGCAAGCGCAATGTAGGCCTTTTAGATATCACAACGCACACTTGATTTTTTTTCAGAGAGTCTTTACGAGGTGCTTGACAGGCTGCGCAACGTAGACATGACGGACAAGTCTTACCGCGTGGACACGGTGCTGACCAACAAGGCCATCACAGTTGTTATCGACCTGATCGGAGTGGACTTTGATAGAATGGGGCCTTTCCACACTCGCCTACACATTTTACAGTGATTCTCTCTCTCTCTCTCTCTCTCTCTCTCTCTCTCTCTCTCTCTGTTTGTGTGTGTGTGTGTGTGTGTGTGTGTGTGCGTGTGCGTGTGCTAGATTTTTACAAGAAGTAATTCAAACAAAATGAAAGTAATTTATTTATAATTCAGACAATGTTTTGTAATACGACAAAAGCAATAATGATCAATTTCTTTTTTAGGTGGATCATTTTGGAGTCTTTGGGCCTGGCGGCATTCTTGGGAATCCAGATGATTGATGGCCAGTCTTACCGCTTCGAATTGGTAGTGTCCTTTATTACCATCATTTCAATTAGCATGCTGTGCTACATTGTTGCCGACCTGGATTCTCCTTTTAGGTGAAATACGATTGTTACATGATTTGATTAATATAGAAAGTTAGAATATGATAAATTCATTAAACAGCCCAATCTGAAATAGATTGGGTTATACGCAAAGAAAAAATAAAACATGCAGTAAAATTACTGTATGTGTGAATAAAAGGAACTGGAGACACTTATACATCTTGAAATATTTCCAGGAAGTTTTTAAAGTTCGAATAATCAGTACATTTAACATTCGTTCCCCTTAATTCATAATTCTTTTCTCATATACCGGTATATTCCCCCGCCAAACAACAGTAACAACAGTATGTGGAAAATAAACATTTAATTACGTCCTATTTTAGCGGGTTCTTTCACGTTGACCTCCAGCCAATGTTTGACGTCGTCACCCGGGCTGAGCAGGCATACTATGATGTCGTCACCAAAGGCCTCGATGATGCGGACTGGAGAGTTGATGACCTTGACCTGACCCCAAGGACACCCCCATCACCCGAGGATCACCGGAGCTTCAAGGATGCCATTTCCATCAGTGACGAAGACACGCCGATCTAATTCGAACTCATCGCAAACTAATCATTCTGCTCTTTTTTGGACCGACAGCACTCAAATTATGTGCAATAGAAAAACAAGCATAAGACACACAAATTCCATTATTCAACCTTAGTAGGTTGATTGCCATAATCAAAACTCGTAATATCCTCTTTATTTCGACTTATTTTGTTTAATTCAGCAAAATTTTGTATCAAAGTAGAGATATTTTGAGATGAATACTTACTTTAATCCCTTTTACCAAAAATATATAAGACGGAAATTTGGGCCTTAAGCAGTAAATACACCTCACTGAACACGAACGCGCCAAAGGTTATAATTTTGATATCATTTGTTCTTACTTCAATTTTTTTTTATCTGAATATTGAAAATGAAAATTCAACATATTATCTTAAAGTTAATTTCAAAGGCGAATAAAAGCATAGTAACATATATTTTCTTTTTATCATTGCAATCATAGTCCTAGGAACCGGGTTATGGATGCAATTACATGTATAATCCCCAATGTGTCAACCGCGCAGGAAGGGGGAAGTGGGCTAAGGGGCCATTTGCTTTATTTAATCCAAAAATACACTAAAATAAGTCATAAAAATTTTTATTTCGCCCGTATCCTCTCCTACCCAGTCAGTTTTTAAATTTTGACATCATGAAGGGACAAGACAGCCCCAATCTAAACCGTTCAAAATGGTCTTTTTGATAAAGCTACGCAAAAATGTAAAAAAAAGTTTAAAATCTTCATATAATACACTCTTTCAAAAATGAACGGAAATGGAGAACACGATTTTTATAAATGAATATTTCATCTCAACAAGCCGTAAACGAGGGGAAATTCGACATGACTATTAAATTTTTCAATCAGCTAAAAGTCATCTGTCTTCGTGTGAGGAAGGACAAATACATAACTTTAAAAAGGACTTCATTTTTAAAATTTCACAATAAACCCCTTTCAATTATCTGTGGCCATTTGCTCAACCACCATGTCCTCAGACTCTGACATTCAGTTTCTTTATACATTATAGTGGAAAAGTACCCGTCCAAAGGACGCGTAGGCTCTGAGATTGTTCGAGAAAAGAATTGGTAGAACACGGTTTCCAGAGGTACTGGGTGACCCCCCAAAAAAAGAATCCATAAAAAGATTATTAAATCCTACAGAGGTCCATCAAAATGTATGACATTTGCTGGACACAAATTTCAGAATGTACTTGATCAATTCTCAAAGTTTCAGTGATGTGCCTTGGAAAATATAGTCGGGAATCGACGTCATAAGGTGTGAAATGGTGGCAGGTGCACGGTTTCTCGGCTTTGTCGAAGAGTTAATGAATGGTTTGTACGTAATGCCATAGTAGGGGTATTTACTGCAATCGTAATTAGCAGGACCAAACTTTAAGATGACTTTCTACATTTTATATAATGATTAGGCCACACCGATTTAATTTTGTGGATGACATCCTCTGGAGACCCTGACACAAATGCGAAAAGGCGAAAAAACAGCAATAGAGTAGGAATATTAAAGAATCAGCTCTCATTTGCTTCATCTCTGTATCATACAAACAACTAAAATACTATAGTCAATAAAGACATTACTGTCAGGGAAATGCAGATGTTATCCATAAGATTAAATCAGAGTGGCCATATCATAAAATCAAAACAAGAGACTCTTAATTGCTGTACAGGCCAGGGTCTCAATTGCCAAACAGGCCAGGGTAAGGATGTATACGTGCTAAGTTTCCATTATCACAAGGTTGTTTTTCAGCATATGTTTAAAAAAAAAAATTTTTTTATCTAAATGGAAAATTATATAAATATAAATTACGTACCAGAAAACTTTTACACTGTATATGAATGCCACTGAACTGATATCACGTTGGAAGATTATCTCAAAATGAGCACTGCACCGAGCAATGAGACTGTTCTAGCGATGTCTGCAGGTTCTATTTTGAATGGAACTAACCTGGAGAAGCGTTATTGCGAAATCCAACATGGCACTTGCGTTGTTTTCATTGTTGTGGAAATCATATTATCTGGTGCAATCATTTTCGGGAACAGTCTTTTTATCGCTACTTTTCTCAAGTTCAAAGAATTACAAGTGCAGGTTAATTATGCAATATTCAGCCTTGCGATTGTTGATCTGCTCACCGGACTCCTGTTCGCACCCTTCAATATCATTTCGACGTATCTCATTGATATGGTGTCGAATCTGCAGCATCTGAGGTATGAAAAATTATTTTGTCTTATAAAACTTTTCATGGGCGGGTGTTTCCTCCCAGTATCTTTCTTTCATCAGTTACTCATTGCATTTGAGAGATATATAAAAATTTGTCGAATCACTCGGTACCATCAAATATTTAGCCGGAAGAGACACAAAGCAGCCATAATACTGACTTGGTTCTACGGTATTGCCATACATCTCCCCCCATTGTTTGGCTGGCACAATTGGTCCCCAGACAAAGAGTGCAGACCACAGGATATTCAAACGGAATTCGCGAAATANACAACATAGTTATTGTCGAGTGCGGAGACATCCGAGTAGTTCCGAGTGTATTACCGTACACAAAGAAAGCAAGGCGAGTGACTACGAAAAAGAATGTGTTAAGTTATCTCTTGATTCTTTGCAAAATATGAGTAAATCGGAATTGAAACCATAGGGTCTAGCAGTTTGAGGCCCTGCATCATTATCTACTGAGAGACGATGTAATTTGCGTGCTGCCCACAGGTTACGGCAAGTCCCTGATATTCAGCCTTATCTTTGATTGGTCCGGATTTGAACAAAGCGCGCTTTGACTCGTTCGCGTTCATTGGCTAGATCGTTTAATGAGTCATTGAGTGCGGGCTTTTAAATTTGATTGGCGGGCGGCGGAGGCAATCGAATCTGGTCAGAGGTTACTTGACACGATGGAGATAGGCTACAGTGAAAAGGTTAGTGTCAAGTTAGCTCTGAAGCTCAGGGTGCCCAAGGGTGGCGCTTTGAACAATAGGATGAACACACCGAAGCGTACGAAAATACAGTCAAGCCTGTATGCGAAATACTAGTGCAATTTTCCTGTTGTTCGAAGCGCCAGGCGTGGTATCACTGAAAATACTGTAGATCCACTTTAAGGCCACCATGTACCTCAACCTTACTGTCATGGAAATGCGAATGCCATCCATAAACTTAGGCTGTATTCCCAGAGCTTTTAGATCGATCTATCCCCGCGGGGAGTCTCACTAGATTACTATCAGATAATCCGGCTTAAATGTCCGTACCGCCTACTACAAGCTGTAAGGGGGTAATTAACTGTCGTGTCCGCCCGGCTGACAGCTATTTAGCGTGAACCCCCAGGGAGTTAGGTCGATCTAAAGTAGATTGATCTAATCTCTGGAAATGGGGTCTTAAATCAGTGTGACCATATCATTAAATCATAACAAGAGACGCATTATTGCTGAACAGGTCATGGTAATAATTGCTGTATAGGTTAGGGTGTTTATTGCTTTGCAGGCCAGGGTAAGGACGTCTACGTGCTAAGTTTCCATTATCACAAGGTTTGGTTTTAAGCTTATTGGTTGTGAAAATGATATAAAATGTCACGATATATGATATAAATGTATGATATAAATGTTAAGAACGTGCCAGAAGCAGGGACATCCACATACATTTACACTGTATATGTATACCATTGGACTGATATCACGGCGGAAAATTATCTCAAAATGAGCACTGCATCGAGCAATGAGACTGTTCTAGCGATGTCTGCAGTTTCTATTTTGAATGGAACTAACCTGGAGAAGCGTTATTGCGAAATCCAACATGGCACTTGCGTTGTTTTCATTGTTGTGGAAATCATATTATCTGGTGCAACCATTTTCGGTAACAGTCTTTTTATCGCCACTTTTCTCAAGTTCAAAGAATTACAAGTGCAGGTTAATTATGCAATATTCAGCCTTGCGATTGTTGATCTGCTCACCGGACTCCTGTTCGCACCCTTCAATATCATTTCGACGTATCTCATTGATATGGTGTCGAATCTGCAGCATCTTAGGCATGAAAAACTATTTTGTCTTATAAAGCTTTTCATGGGCGGGTGTTTCCTCCCAGTATCTTTCTTTCATCAGTTACTCATTGCATTTGAGAGATACATAAAAATTTGTCGAAACACTCGGTACCAACAAATATTTAGCCGGGAGAGACACAAAGCAGCCATAATACTGACTTGGTTCTACGGTATTGCCATACATCTCCCCCCATTGTTTGGCTGGCACAATTGGTCCTCAGACAAAGAGTGCAGACCACAGGATATTCAAACGGAATTCGCGAAATACGTGATACTGCCACACGTACCAATTTGTCTTTTGGTAATCTTTGGACTGTACGTTGCGATTTTCCGTCATGTCCAAATTAATAAAAGAAGAATAAATGCCAGATTGGTCACTAATAACCGAGCTGAAGTTAATACTTTGCATAAAAATGCCCTGAGGATCCCCCGGGCTCTACATGTATATGCACGTCCACGGAGGGTAAGTCAGAGTGCAGAAGCTTTAGCGTCAACATCGTGTGCTCCGTGCGACATGCGACACATGGGAGCTGACGGTCAAATGTCGCCTACAAACACGATACCGGACGGAGGTCAAGCAAATGACGTTTCCATCTCAACTACTCGAGATGGTAATATTGGACAAAGATTAAAGCAACCGCTAGCTGAAAACCCAACAGAACCGATACCTTCCACGTCAACAGGCAACGCGGCATGCGCAACTAAAGTGCATAGTGAATTCAAAGACACACAAATTGTACATGAACAATCTGTTGATCAAATCGAGCACCTAGGTAGCGAAATCATCAATGAAGATCCAGCAGAGAAAAGACCTGTAGCCAAAATTCCAACGATTGTCTCAACTTCGAACAAAAAGGAGGCAAAACTTGCTAAAATGACAGCCCTTACAGTATGCACACTAATTGTGCTGATTCTTCCTAGTGGAATAATAGGGCCATACCTGGAGCAGTTTTTAAACGACAGGAATCTTTTTGTTACTCTTTTAAATATTAGTTCGGAATTAGTTTTGCTTAGCTCAGCAGTCAACCCTTTAATCTACGGTTTGCTGAATACAAACATCAGAAAGGCAATGTTCAAATTATTGAAATTCAATAATTTTAATTAGAAGACGAATTTGAAGAAATCATTGTTTATACAGCTAAGTTATTTTGTAAATATCTGTGCGTTATTACAGAACTTTTTTTTCATTTTTTGTTTTTGTTCATAAAGGGAGATTTATAAGACTTACTATGTTAGGCGTGCTGGTTAATGACGAGTCTAAAGATATACCGTATGATCTATTAGGGAAAATTCTAATAATTTTATTCATGGATTTCCTGTTGATAGCTTGCCGCAGAATATATAATTTTTGGACCGCATCCAATGGATAACACCTGGAATGTAACTGAATTAAGTGTAATAGCTTCATACCTGCTTGTATGCAACTGCTTAAAGGCTTTGAAACATCTGAGATATTACTAAATTTATATTTTAGCACAAAATGCATATTAAATTATATTCTGTTACGCGTATGTTTAGCACAAATATTACTGGTTACTATGGTTACTAGTGGTATATAAACAGTGACAACAATAGGAGTGTTAGATGGACTCAGCACTTTTTTAAATGTCATAAGCGATTTTGAAAAAGAAGATGGTCAGTTTCATAGAACTAGAATGTTTAAATGTATATGGCCCCAGAAATAACGATTTTCGAGTAAGGAGAGACATTAAAGCACAGTTGTTGATCTTTGTGTCAGTGTGACAGGTAGTAATTTTGAGGGAAAAAGTTTCATCAGAACTAGAATATTTAAGTGTACATTTTTGCTGAAATAACGATTTTCAAATAAGGAGAGACATTAAAGCACATTTGCTGGTCTTAGTGTGAGTATGACGGTTTAGCGTTTTGGTAGAAGTTTATCTTAAACACTCAACACTTTAACTGCTACCTGCATTAATTAAATGTTTCGTCACAGCGCTTCGTCACTTTACGCTTAGTAGAACGTGTGAGTAGTTCAAGTCATACATTGTCTACTGAATGTGTCTGTCCAGCAAATAAACTTGGAATCGTGAACAATACTTCTTGATTAAAAGTAATTATCTGGAATTATAGAAACACCAACATATATGAAAAAACACCCGTAATAACCACAGGAAAAAGTAGTAATCTTATTCATAAGTTGAACATTGAGGTGAAGCTTGTAATGCTAAAATTTATTCTAAAATGGGTATAAAGTACATTAATAACAATTCAACCGAAAAGTAACAAAAAAATAGTTGATGAAATTATAAAATCATTTATTATAAATTTACGATGCTTAGTTTGTCCTGTTTCGAAGTAACTTTGATTGAGTAATGTTTGAGGATATAATTCCATTTTCAGAATACTATTATTATAGCAAGGAGTGGCTATTTAAAAGGATAAAATACAATGTTTTTTTAAGTTTCATTCATGTTTTATCAGCAAAAGTGAAAATACTCCCCTACCTCATCTCTGGTATAATAAGTATAACGTACATTACGAAATTAGCTTATTTAACACCCCATTTCCATAGATTTTTAGATCGATCTATCCCTGTGGGGAGTCTCACTAGATTAATATCAGCTTGGCCGGCTTAAGCGTCTGTCCCGCCTACTAAAAGCTGTAAGGGGGTAATTAACTATGGTGCCCGCTCGGCTGACTGCAATTTAGCGTGAACCCCCAGGGATTTAGGTCGATCTAAAACTTAATCTTTAGATCGATCTAAATCTCTGGGAAAGCACCCTAAGTGAGGGCCTTCATATATATCTAAGACATCCCCTGCACATGCCATACAAACAAACTGGCAGTTTGGCCAGTTAACTTGGTCAATTAACTTGCCCACAATGCAAAGACACCTTAAAGAATGGGCCCAGCCAGGGTGTTATTAACAGGGGGTCTGGGCTTTTTATGCAAAGGACTAGATTTGGTCGGGGCCTTTGACAAATACATATGTAAGGAGGTGTTTGACTTATGTCGGTTCAAGAAAATATACAGGTTTTGTGATATATATATAAATGTGGGGTGTGAAGGCTCAGATCAATGGTCAGTCCAGTGAGTGTTACTGCGCCCGTCCCCCTCCCAAATTTAGGAAGTACATGTATCCTCCTCTTGTCCAACATAGATGCGTGAGTATCTCAATAAAATGACAGATGCAGAGTATGTGTCAGTGTCTACTCTTTCTTGTCTCTCCGTCAACTGTTTTATGCCCACAAAGCGATTCTATATTAAACACTGAAAGTATCAATCATGGAAAATCTGAATACTTTTTGGGCTTGATGCCGTTGGTGTGTACATAAAACCATTAGCATCAGCATTTTCCACTTAAGCAATGGTATCATTTTTACAACTAGGAATCAGTGTGCTATATAGTTTCAGCAGGTTAGGATACCAGACGACCTCTGAGGAAGCCACTGTAAACAGCAAAACAGCGTCGTTTGTTTCTCTAATGAATTGGGGACCATGATCCTTTCTGGGTAGAACACTGAAGCAACGTGGCTTTCTTTATTGAGGTCAGATTTTACTTGTACTGCTCAACTGGTCAAAACAGAGTTTACATACATCCTGAAGAGGCTTACGACGAAGCATGTGCCGGTCATTACTTGCCAAATCAACGGCCTGCATATCCTACAACAAAACTGAACCAAATTGGGCAAGTTTTGGCCGCTGCCTGGAATTTTATTCCAGATTAAACTCTAAAGGCCTATCCCAAGAAATGCCTTGTCACCTGAAAGCTCTGGTAGTAGCCAGATGAGGTCAGGCGTAACAGCGACCTCTGCTGTGACTAGACAACGACATGAGGGTCTTTTGTGGGGCGTGTAACTCTTTTAAAGACAATAATTTGGAAAATATGGAGTTCCAAAATATCGCTTTCAATCGTTTTTGTATGACTTAGAATACATAATGCATTTTTGTTTGCTTCACTGGCGAATTCAATTAATGAACTGATGTCACGATGACATCAAAGAGATTTAAAAGTTATTAAAACGCAATTTTAATCCTTATTTTTATTTATCAGTCAGCAAAATAGGGAAAAAAATTAATGAATTATGATTTGGAAAAAATATTCCATATTAAATGTCAAGTCTCTATATATATAACTATATCTTATTGTTTTTTTTCTTCTTTTCTATTTTTAAACAAACAATTGTTCAACAGTTACAATATGTATTTGCATTTGAGGGGTTAAAAAACTCGTGGGGTTAAATAACAATGAAGAAGATAAAGATATACACTACTGCATTTACTATGCTTTTATGCTCACTGAATAAAGCTTAATAATTAAACAAAATAAATCCCACCAACATCTTTATTCTCACAGTCTATCACATTTTATGGCATTACAAAATCTCAGGTACATGAGAAAACCTTATTTACAGCAAATGTAGCCATGCATTAAAATTGCATAACATTTCTTCATTAAGAAAATGTACTTTTTACATGATCTTTATCTTCAAGTTAATAGAACCTGATCAATACAACTCACCACATGAACATTGTTTTTTCAGAGATTAAAAAAAAAGTTATAAAAAAGTATCAATCCCTTATCCTCACAGCCCTTGTTTCCTACAATATGCTTTGACTTACAGTAAAGTACTTTCGATGTCTCATGATGTGGACCACTATGTATACTGCATGTCTGCATCTACTAAGACAAAATATTTTTATAGGATACCAGTTGTTCCAGCCAACATTCCTTCAGAAAACATAACAATATAGTTCACACAGAGTTTACAATTTGATGGGTTGTACTGGTTGTAAGTTGGCATGATCACTATTTCCACCAATGATGGTAGTTCTGTTTTCAATGCTGTTGTTTTGACAATGTATCTGTTTGATTGTGGATATATATCTCAGGAAGTTCTTCATAACCAATAGCATTTTCAGGACAGACATCTAAACAAGAGGAAAATACATTTCTACTGAATCGGGTACTGCTACTAAATTCTAAAGAAATTTTTATTCTGTTTTTTTTTTTTTTTTTTATTCTTGGGTCTGCTCTTTTAAAGTGCTGTCTACTAGTAGATGAGATCAAGAACATGCATCCCTAACAAAAGCTCCCAGTCAGTCATATGCAACAACAACTTTGAGCTGAAGATCAGCCTTCAAAGTAACCAGAGAGGCTGATCCATCTTACTCTGACATCTTGCCCTCAAATCACCTTTGTTGCTGAGACGTTGGGATTTGCTCCTAGCAGCTTCAGCGCTTTGGTAGATTCTCTGAAAATTGAAAAAGAATATATATTTAGGATTTGCACATGCTAACAGGAAATGAAAAGAACTCTGTAAATTAAATCATTTCAAATTGTGTATTTTGAAAAGGAAAGAGTATGCTTACCAATTAGACAGCAAAACTGACAAATATACAGACATCGTACAGAAAACAAGGCAGCAAAGCTACCAAATGTTCAGACATTATGCAGAAAGTGCACAAAATAATGTTTTGGCCAATTTTGATGCACTGTTGCATAACCCTTTAAAATAGCATCATCACTCTAACCCTCTTACATTACGTACTACAGGTACTACAGGTAACAGCAACTACATACATTTTCCCCCTTAGGTATGGTACATGTAATCATTACATCAGGTAATATAAACAAGTATTTTCAAAGCATAAAAAATTACCGAAGATTTATGTATTATATACAAAAAAAATCAAAATATTGATAAAGCACACTTAACAATATGTAGATATATCAAAATTAAACATAACACGAGCTGTTAGTTGAGATACACAGTTAAAACAATAGTGTGTTACACATTGAGTATGTTACACATTGAGTATGTTACACATTGAGTATGTTACACATTGAACAACTACACCATTTCACCTCAAGTTCCTTTCTGGCACTAGAGAAAATTATCCAAATGTTAGAAAAGTTTCTTTCTGCCGATGATTATAATTTTAATGCTTTAAAAAGCATTTAATAATTAGATCCTACCTTACAACTGAGAAAGAAATACTATATAAATGAACTATCATACATTATATGTCAGCCTATAAGCCTGTTTACGTCCAGGTCAGCCTGTCAGTTTTCAAATAAAATGTTAGTTCAACACTCTTAAAGGCATACCAGAGTGCTTGAACTTTATAAAGAAAAACATACCTGGAAAATTCATCTACCTACTAGTGCTTCTATTATAAGAAGTACTCAAAACTCAGACAATGAAAACTCCAAAACAGGTTTATGGACAGCAAATCTGTTAACAGTTTATAATATGGCATGGTATTTTTTCCAGGAAAATTACACTTTTGTTTAAAAAAGGTCATAAAATCATTGTTTGGTTTTTAAATCTCACCTGCCAAGGACACCTTCTGTCTTCTCTCGTTCCCTCAGAGTTCGTATTATCTTCTTGTCAGTGATACCCATTGTTGCAAATGTGCGAATAATCTGAAAAGAAACAACACAAAAGGTTCTTATTTTATTTGATCATTGTACCCGAAAACAAGTTGAAATTTAAGAAAAATTAAACCAATCAAAACATGATACAGTCACAGATATTTTGGTGTGTGTGTGTGTGCATGCACGTGCACGCACGCATGCAAGAAGAATATGGTGGGCAAACGTGTTAGTGTACATATGTGTGAGCATTTGTCTGCATATATTTACACATGTGTATGCATAAATATTTGACAGAGAGGAGGATGTGTATATGCCTATTTGTCAAGACTCACCATGAGACGGACATATTCACTGGAATCCAGCTCCAGCATCTCCAGGAGTATTCTGACTGTCTTTTCATCCTTCTTCCCCAGAACTCCCTGAGCAAACAAGCAAACATGCAAATACACTAAACCTTTGCTTACTAGAAACATCAGCAATAAAATAAATAAATAAACAAATTAATAAATAAGTTAATAACTTCTACTTCTGTGTATCTGATGAAAGCTAACATATCCAGGAAAACATATTAATAAATGAATGCAAATCACAATTAAAATATTTCTCACCAGGGAAATCACTGCTTGTGACCTAATGTCTTCATCAGTACTATCAAGATGCCTGAAAAATAAACAAAATGCATCAAAACACATGAAAGCCTCCATTTTTACTGCAGTGTAAGACCAGCTACCCTATATTTCATCAAGACTTAGAGTCACCCTTGTGACTGTACATACAACTGTAAGGGTGAATATCAAGCTTGAAAGCTACTATTAGTTAACAGAAGTGGCAATGAAATACATTTCCAAGAAGTGTTCTTTGATGAATATTTCAATAGTAGTTTTATTATATGGCAATTGTATCTCCATATTAGAGGACAGCAGCAACCAATCATTACATTACAATGCTGGAGTCATCAAGTGACTACATCAAGTGACTATATCAAGTGACTACACTTACTTCATAGCCCTGTCACACACCCTCTGGTACATGCCTAGAGCCTGCAGGGCCTTCGTGATCTCAAGTCGCACACTCTGGAACATGATTTAACATGACGTTTTCAAATATTGTATGCATATAGATGATAAAATATGTAACAAAAGGGCTTGCTATGTCTTATAAAAATGTGTTCTTCAATTATGCTCTCTGTAAGTTTGTTGCATTTAATCTCGTAAACATAGTTGTGTGTTATCAGATAATTTTATTTAATTTTCAGTTTTTATTTATTAATTAGAAAGTTAACCATTACAGATAATCACCAGGATATTTCAGCACAAATTCTTCTCTCACCTTGACTGGGTCATCCCAAAGTCTGGATTCCAACAGGGCAAAAACTTTTTCTACCTCTGACTCTTTGCAGACGTTTTTTGGACCTGTAAGTATCACAAATCACACCATAAACAGATAAAAAGGCATTCTGATTATATTTTCTACAAGTGTGAAAGCACACACACACACACACACACGCGCGCATGCATGCACACACACACACACACACACACACACACACACACACACACGCATGCACACACACACACACAGGAAATAATCAGTGGGTACACTTATTTCTTGCAATAAACAATATAAGTGAGTCTTGAAAATTATTCACATAATTGACAAATCTTTCAAATAATTATGTTAGACATATAAAACCAAAAAGTAAAAGTCAAAATGTACAGAAAAAAACCCAACAAGTGGGCAAGTCTTACCCAGGAAAGCAATGAGTTTGGCAGCCTCTGCTCTGTGCCTCCAGTTTGGAGAATGCCTCAGCTGCATTAGAACTGCCTTCACAATGGCCCAGTCCTTCTCATGCAGTTGTCTTACCAGTATGTCCAGGGCCTGAAAGATGAATTATAAGAATGTTCAACTTATTATCTGATATCAGTGGAAGGTACTATTATCTGATATTTGGAAATAAAACTCCCATGACTGATGTGGTGGTCAGGCTTCAGACATTTTGTGTTAAAAGTGTCAAAAATTTGTGCACCATGTTAATAACTGTAAATAAAAATGTCTTTCTTTAATTCATTCACTGATCAAATGTAACATACAACTTCTCGAGTCTCACTTTCTTGAAAGTAATTTTTTTTCTGTCTTGATAAAAAGACTACATTTTTGGAAAGTGCGGTTCATTGCTAATGTCTGACTAATTGGGTGAGACCATTGTAAAAACATTATTGACTCATTTTCAATTTTGAGCACTGATGTCTCTCTTATTCTAAAATGATCCTTCTACCTGATTTTTGATGTGTGTATCCTTGGTCTCAAATAAAGTCTTCCGCAGTCTTGTCCTAGCTGCCTCTTCCTTCACGCACAGTTTACCAAGGCACAGGGAGGCATCAAAGGCAACAGGGTCACAGGGGTCTGGGTTCTTACAGAAATGACTCAGCACTTCTACCAGTATGGGAAAAACTTCCATTTTCTGTAAATTTTTTAACAAGATTTATGGATTACTTAGAAGTTTTGTAAATTAAAATGATAACTAAGCAAAAAAAAAAAAAAAAAAAAAAGAAGACCTAAGACTTTTTTGTGTAATATAAATCAGTGTGTCCAAATACCAATACAAACAAAAGCTGATCTAGGTTCAATCTTTAAAAGCCTTGGTTCAATCTACAATATGCCATCCCATGTTTCTGTCAAATTTCATGAAAATAACTTTTCTAAACTACCATGTGCTATTATTACCATGTTTATAAACTGAAAATCAAAATTAATCAAAAGAGCATCTTTTCAAAATCACCTTATTAACAAACTGTACATTTCGTCCATTTATCATGGCACGTATCAGATCTTTTCTTGTTTCCTGATTGCCGGACACCAAAAACTTAACAATCATTTTAACCACATCTTCTTCCCAACAACCTGAAGAATCACAAAAAAAAAATCAGAAAACATTAAAGGNAGTCTAATATCTGTTAATCTGGGATAGGGAATACTGAGTGACAAGTATTGTTCAGCATGAAAATATTTCTTCAACCTCCAGCAAATTTCAACTATTTCACAAACAGATGAAACAAGCTGAGTGTTAGGCCCTTGTGCAAAAATAAAAGTTTGAATGCTGCTGGGCATGTGTGTCCCATCCTCTCTCCTTACAAACACAGACACAACATGCATGCACATGAATATGAATATGCAAATAACAATTGCCCTAAAATATAACTGACAGGAAATTATTCAGCCAATTATTCAACCAATAAACATAAAAAAGCATACGAATCAAGAATCATGCTCCTTTGAGTGCTAAGGACCAAAATAAATAATCAAAATTAAGTTGATTAGCAAAATCTGTTTAAATATCATTCTACGGTTACTAAAACATAAACTTTGCCCCATTTCCACTACACGTCAACCTGTGTGTTCAATAACATGTATCCTGTGAATTAAAATAATATCAAAACTTACCTGTATGGCATCCTTTCTCTCATCTGGGTGACTGGCAGTCAGGTTGTTGTGGACAATGTCCTGGAAGAAAGGTAAAAGGAAAGGAATATAGACAAAGCTTTAAAGCCCATACCATTCTACTCTGAGTGTCCTGTACCAGATTTTAATTTTCATTTTTCATTGAAAGAAAAAAAACTGTTTCTGCTCTCACCATATGAATGTACAGTCACATAAAGCTTTTAAATTACCTTCACTCTTTCCCATTTGATCCCTGAGTGTTTCAAGGGACCTGACTTAGGCTTGATCTTTTTCCAAGTCCCTGAAAACAAATAAAACTAATTAGGGCTTTGTGTCTGAGGTTAAATATCAGTTGCAATATTAAAATATTTTCATCTATCATGCTTACAAATAAAACTAATTAGGGCTATGTGTCTGAGGTAAAATATCAGTTGCAATATTAAATTATTTTCATCTATCATGCTTACAAATAAAACTAATTAGGGCTATGTGTCTGAGGTAAAATATCAGTTGCAATATTAAATTATTTTCATCTATCATGCTTCTAGGAAATTACCAATGTAACCAAAGTAACTTTACATGAAAATAAAATAAGAACAGTGAAATGTTAAATGACACTTTAACTGCCATAGTTGAAATATTTTTACCATAAACAGAGTCTGCACTGGTGACTGTGTTTATGATAAAGTAATAGATAATAAACAAGCGGAGAGCAATAGCTCTCTAAAAGTGCTTAACAAGGTTAATTACCAAACTGACTGAAACAAACGCATCAGGATAATTATAATGTTATCCGACCAATTATAAACTGTCATACCCACCCCTCCCCACCCATGTAATAAACATTTATTCACATCTTAAATTCTAACCATTGGGGTTGTTCCTATTTTTACTTTACCTGTATTTCATGCTTTGAATAAACTAGTGCCAGTATATATGCACTCGTAAAAAATGCAAATGCAAGAACATCCCATTAATAAGGCTAATCTCTATGACAGTTAGCACAAATCAATGTCCAAGCGGAAAATTCTCTTATGTACCATGGTTTGCTTTGGTAAACCCAGTTGCAAAATACTGGTCAGAAATGAGTGTTAAAAATCTTACTATAAAATAACTGGTAAATCTTCTACAACATGCCATGCATTCAAAACACACCTCAACCAGCACTTTGCTTATCTACTACCACAGGGTAAAATGTTTACCATCTAGTATACCGATACCTTCTTCCTCTTGCTCCTCCTGACCACCTGTCTCCACAGGTTCTGGCATGGAGACATCCTGGCTTGGTCCACCTTGCCGACTGCGCCTTCGTGACATGTTACATGTAGAGCGGGATTGGGGGAGCTCTATGTCATCTATTCATACACATAGGTGCACAGCAAACAGTGCAAAATATATCAGTGTGTGACAAAAACATCTATGAACTGTGAAACATACTATAATATCTATAGTGATATGTAAATTTATGAATCAGTAAAAGTGAAAATATCAAGTTAAAAATTTAAATGAAAGTAAAACCAACTAAAATTTACTGTGAATGGCAAGACAGCTCAGTAATACTGTGATTCTAAAAATTAAAAGAAAAATCTGTTGAATGGAAAAGCATTCTATTCAGTTTCTTACAAATTAAATACATAAATGTACTGACACAATTAGGGAAGAGTTTCTGATGTATTGAGAAGACTGAATGATGAGGAGGAGGATTAAATGTCACTTGAAGCTTACAAATTTTGCAACACAATTATTCCCATTCACAAACTACATGCTAAGAAATTCTCATTAATTCACTAAAATATATTTCTGCATGCAACAATCAAAATCTAATCTATGTTAGACACTTTCAATAATAATTCAAGCCTGAAGATTGTTAAATCTAAAAAAAATGAAGTACTTAATCAAGCATGCAATTTGATGAAAGGATTTAGTCCAAATTGCCTCAAAGGATTTGGTCTTGGGGTTTGGAGAAAAGGGAGGGGCTGGGGAATGACTGGAGATGGGTGGACAAGTTAAAAAATGATTATGAAGTACTGAGTAAAAGGCAACAAACAATATTTAAGGCAGTAATTTTTTTTAAAATGCTTATCCATGCAAAGGAGAAAAAAGTATGTGCAAGGAACAGCCAAACACACAAAAAAGTGATTTTCACACCAAACTGAATCAGCCACAGCAGTGCGTGTTTTTTAAATGTCTTTTTTTTATATCAGTTCTGAGTTCAGTTGCCCCACTGACTCACCTCCACCTCCCATTTTGCTTGCTAGCTTTGCCATGGCCTTAAATGAAACTGAACGGCTGGAACTGAATAACAAAATTGATTTATAAATTATCTCCTGTGCTAATTCATATGAGTTCTCAAATTTAGAACTGAAATACACAGGACACAGAAGATCCAGTGTATGATATGTACTTATTTTGTCTGGCAAGATTAAATAAATAACTAGCTAGTTTCTGATTCATTTTCTGCAAATTTAACCATAAGACCACCTCTTTTAACTCTCTTTCCCTTACTAGTCTGCATTATTAAAAAAAATATTAGGAATCAAAGATCAACATTATTTCACATCAATTTTTCCCTGTACTAATAAATAAATATATGAATAAAAAATAAAAATGTTCAGGAAAGTTTGACAATGGACATCTTCTTGAATACATACATTATTATGCTCAAACTATGAAACAAACACTGACATTTTGCTTGGTAGTGTGCAACACCCTGGATATTGGTGTTCATGATTTTATATTTCTATTTCTGTAATTTTTATTTCTATTTCTATTTCTCAAAAAGAAAACAAATATCTACTCATTTACCATTAAACATGTATCAAAACAGGGTGGCCGAAACTAAGAATCATAGCTTCTCCTAAAAATCTTTGAACTTTTAGGATATGGCTCTAGCTAGTGCAGTAAGTAATAGCCATGACTTACGCAGGTGTTGTGGCGCCTTTCCTTTGCACCTCCTTTAGAGTGAGCTGGTGCATAAGCCCCTTTGTGTCATTCTGAGATGACACCGTTTTGGACTTGGGTTTGGCCCTGTAAAGACTGAACTTGGTCTTCTCCAAGAGATTTCCCTGGTTTACAATTCTCTCTGCCTTCTCTCTGGGAGTGTGGATATCATTGAATGCATTGGGAAGGCGGGGGTACTCCTTGTCTTTACTCTAAAATGACAAAACAGAGAGGGCATTAGAGAATTTGACGGTGAAACAATCACAGTGAATTGAGTACAAAATTGGCAAAAATGAACTGCAAGCTCATTCAAAACTGATACTCCTACACAAACATTTCTGAGGGTGTGTCACAATACAGTATCTCTGTTCAGAAAAGATCTCTTATTCATTACTCTAGCTGTATGAGCTGGCCACAACTCAAAATCTTTTTCATGTGTTTTTAAATTGTCTCACCAAGCATTACAATAATCACTGATTGATAATATCATAATAACTAATACAACAGGCCAAAAAACTGAAATGATTTTTACACTTACAGATAAACAGGTCACTGGTTATAATTCTGGATGTGGATTCTATCTCCTTAGTCAAATTCTGGATCTAGATTCTATCCCCTAAGCAAAATTATGGAACTACAAGAACGAACTATATCAAAACATCATCTGAGGCACTATAGTTAATATCCAATTTGTAATACTCACTGTTCTGGTAATGGGCAGGACAGGGGGTGGGGTGACAGGGTTGGGGTAAAATACAATCCTGTGAGAAGTTGTGGTCCCCATTCTCTCCTTGGATATATGCTCATTATTTCTCTTGACAGGTGGCAAGCTGACAGTTGTCTCATTGTCGCCTCCTCCAGAATGACTGTTGTTTTTAGAGGCTTGCGTTCCTGGCAACTGAAAACGCACAAGTGAAACATGATGATCAAGTTTGGGTGCACAGCTTTTAAAAAGTCAAATAAAGCCCCATTTTAATAAACATCTATTTATGTATTTTATCTTTCATGTAAACACAAGTATTACTGGAAATGGGTAAATTATACAAAATCAAAAGAATTCTTTAAAATCTAAATTTTTTAATGGGTAATTTTATCACAAACTTTACCTTTACTGATTCAGCTGTTTGACCCCTACTGCTGAATTCTAAAATATAAAATCACATAATATATATAACTTTCTTTAAATCTATATTAATACATATGACCAATGGTCTGCAGTTATCAAAGGCACAAAAACTGTTCATTAGGAATTATAATATTTCAACTCTCAAAAGAATTTGTGGGACGCAAATAAATAAATAAATAAATAAATATATATATATATATATATATATATATAATTCATGCCACTCAAACAAAAAACAGGTGCAACTTCCAGATGTGGATTCAAGCATTTTCTCTTTATCATTTACCTAAATTCCAAATATTTGATGTGTTCATACCTTTCCAAATAAAAAAAAACTTACGATCTAAATTTTTGAGGAATGTGCTTTCAACTGGGATGTCTTTCTTGAAGTTGGGATCCACAGATAACATGGCAGCATCATGGACCTTCTCATACATCTTGTGCATCCTCAACGACAACTTGTTCAATGCAATTTCCTGTAAGAGAATATAGCATAACATATATTTTGAGGTATTTGGGCATTGACTCTGAAAACACTACCATGTCCCAGTAACACACACAAACACACACATCTTCAAAATGCTTTGTTGCACTGCATAACCATAGCACTCAACAAATTATTATTCTGCAAAGAAAATAAGAAAATAATTATTATACGATCACAATATAGTCTCATAGACCACAGCACTCACTGTTTATAGACAAAAAAATAAATAAATAAATAAAATGTTAAGCAACTTTCTATGTCTACAAAGATCAATTAATAATTAGGATGGGTAACAGCACATTCATGCATTAACCAGGGCAATGGTGTCTGAAAATATATGAAATAAAGGCACACTTAAAGGATCCATAGGAAAGAATTAATTTTCAAAATAATAATAATAATAAATAAATAAACAATAATAATAATAATGTAATTGAACCTCATTCAGAAAAAGAGAAACCAAATCAAAATTAATATGTTTTAAAGGCAAAACCTGCAAAATAGCAACACTTCTTTATGGCTCCTTACTCACATATTTTGTATTGATGCTATGCAATACAGGGTCATGACGCAAAACCTTTGGTAGCAAGGGCTTCAAATTAAAAAGTACAAATATTAACACACCAGGTTTTTTTAAAAATTTTTTTCGTGATATTTTTAGTACACATTGTGCAATCAACGTGACGATCTCCTTGTTAAGAAACAAGCTTCGCCCCATTTTCTTGCAGTGGGGCCTTTTCTTCGTAGTTCCCTCAGGGCTTTGCTCTATTCATTTATAAAACGTGTTGGGCAACCATGGTTTTAATTGCCTTACTCTTTCACCCATATATTATGTCCTTGCTTTCAACTACATTAAAGAGGCTAATTATTGGCGAAATTTTGAAAACCAATTTTATTATCAAAATATTAAATCCTACTCATACAGACTGTTTATTTTTAAATTCTTGGAAGAATAAGATAAGAATGAATAACACTGTTCACAACATCGCACAGTCTTGCAATGACTTACATGTATATCCAGTAGCTCTGCAGCATTTTTAGGCCTCCAGGGAACAGTGATGTCAGACTCAACAACTGAAATATTAAGTAGCATAAAGTATCTATGTTTCAAAAATATTATTTATGCAACATGGACCTCTAGGATGTATCTTTTACAAATGTTTCTAAGATTTTATTTCAGACACTGAGCACAGTTAATTTACAAGACATTTTTGGGGAGAAAGGGGTCTTCTTAAAGGAAAATTTGGTTGTAAATTTAAAAAAAAATCCATGAGCTATTCCTGTAGCCAAACACAAGAGGGAGGCTATAATACAGCAATAATGTACAATGAAATTTTATCTGGACTTCTATCAACAAATAGCAATTTTATCAAAGCCAGATATTCTGGCTATTGAAAGCATCATACTTCATAAATATTCTGTTTTGGATATCTTATTGTAGATCTTCCTAAAATATTGTCAAAATAGTTGAATTTTAATGCCAATTGAATAAAACAAAAATTAACAAAAATACACTTACTTATCTAAATACAAGCACTCATGCATCACCTATCAACCTACTTTCATTTATATAAGTTCCTGGGACAGCTAGCCCCAGCTGGTGGTATGAGAGAGGGTCCATCTCACACAGGACAGAAGAGTAGTCCCCAAAGTCAAACCTATGGTGTTCAGACTCCCAGTAAGCTCCAGCAAGATCATCAGAATCCTGTGCAAAACTTTGCTCTCCATTTGTGTCTGGAAAAAATGTACAACTATGTTTGAGTGAAATGAGTGAAAAGACTATAGAAAAATGTGCATGTGAATATAATGATGTTCCATCTTAAGAAAATTTAATTGTATAAAAATTCTTTTAAAAACTGCTCTGTACATGTATCAGCATACTTGGATCTGATAATTCAGCTTCTGGGAAAATCAAATATGTAATAACAACATAAATACAAAACAAGAAATAAATCAATTCCATGGTTCATGTATGATGCTTTAAATCCTATTTATCTGATATTCCCTTTGAACATTGGTGAACTTTACCATATACTTTTAAGTTCAAGTATTTTTATATATATATATATATGTCTTTCAATAAAATAATTGTAAATTGTATTTTATACATTGAACATAAAACTTCAATCTTTAGATTGTATACTTTTAATAAATCATCATTATACAAACACAGACTGCAGGGGTGGATTTAGGGCATCTTCTGGGTCTTCCGGAAGACGGTCAGACTTTCAAGTTTACATTGACGGGTATCTAATTTTTTTCTGTTGGAAGACGGTCAAAAATGGAGGATGGATCAATAAAGATAATTTGGAAGACTGTCAGAAAATAATTCTGGATCCATCCCTGGACTGAAGGCTTCATCCTCACCTCCTCCCTCTCTGCTAGGTGACTGTATGGTCACTCTACTACCCTGTGTTCCCCTGGAGGCCAGTTGTGTCCTTTGAGTTTCAGTCATGAACACCTGGACAGGGGTCACTGGTGTCCTGTCGCCCCCCTCATCTACCGACCTGGTGTCAGCTTCATCAAACTCCTCCCTCTCAGACTCCTTTGGGTCCTCCTCCTTAAACCTTTTCCTAGAGTCAACTGTAAACTTTGGTTCCTGGTGTTGTGACTAGAAGAGAGTTAGAGAAATAGAGAAAAAAAAACACAATGAACTATTACCTAAATTAAATTTTGCTAAAACAGTGTTATAACAGTCACCACTGAACAATTATTGGAAATCAAGGATAAATGGACAATCAATATTTCTAAATAAATATGACATAAAAACTAATCATTATTGATACTTTTTTTAAATTGCCTTCGGGGGATATTAAAATAAAATATGTCATTCAATATGAGCTTTAAATAACAACACATTCAAAATGGAGCACTTTCTCTTTGAAAGAATGTCACAAATCCACAAAACCACACAAATGTTTTTCTTGTTTCATACCTTTTGTCCAGACGAAACTTCTTCCCTGTCCATCTGCTCTGCTGTGTGAAGGTGACCTTCACTTAGCTCTGAAGACAAGAAAGACATCTGGCGGTCTGCCGTCTTAGTGTGGGCACTAGCAGGATACAAGGAGCTCTGTGTCATCTCTGGTCTAGGACGGGAAAGGGGCTCAGTTTGCTCACGACGTATGTTGAGTGACGGTTTCAGTTTTTCTGAAATAACAAATTTGGTAAACTATATTTTCAAAAAATTTCAGACCTTTCAATAAATCATGCAAGTCAAGAAACAGATAGTTTATAGCTTTGCCAAAATAAGAAATGTGTTGGACAGTCACCATAAATTATCATCTGTTTACACCAAACTTCCCTTTATTGTACCTAGTTAGTGACTAGACAAAAAAAATAAAGGTAAATAGACTTACCAACTGACAGGACTTGTTCAGGAGGCACCTGGCCACCACTGTGCTCCTCTATCAACTTGGTTTTTCTTCCTACTTCCTTCTTGGCAGGTAATTTATGCCTTACAGCTTTGGTACTCCTGTTTTGATCCATAGAGTCAAGTGTCTCTTCTCTGTGTCTCTGGGACGTGGGAAGATGTGCAGGAACGTCAGTGTCACTCATTGACCGAGGTTCCATTGTGTTTGCTGTGCTGTAATCTGTGACATAACCTGCATCATTTCTCCCAACACTGGTATGCTCTCTATTTCTCTGTTCTTGTGTGGATGGAAAACTGCTAGGGAATTCTTTTCTGGGTGACACCTGGTTGCGGCTGTGAGGCTACAATTTCATTCAAATGGTACACATAACCAACGGGCAAATGTAAAACTTTAAAAGTAGCTTTGGGTTAGAAAACCCTAATCTCTGCTGCAAAACTTGTTAAGAATTTCACCTTCCAGAATTTATGCACATACCTGTTAGTCCAACAAAAGCTGACCTGACTTTGGGAAAGCTATACAGTAATTCACTTTGTTTCTGAAATCCCCCCTCCCCTCCTCCCATCAACACGACCTCTCAAATCTATAGGTAAAAATAACATAGACATACTCTTGGGCTTTTTTTCCAGCATAGTGCTTCCATCTTATCTTCCATCCATGTAATTCTCTTCCTGATGGTATTAGGGTCTCCACCATTATCCAAAGTTTTGTGCAGCACTACTCGTGCATAGGCAAGCTCCGTGTTTAACTTGTTGGCAACCTTGAAAATGAGTTCAAAATAAATAAATATTTTACTCTTTGAGAAATTTGAGCCATTCAGTAAAATAAGTAGTCTTTGATTAAAGATGTGGAAAATGGAACTCTCTGGCATACAGTACTGTAGACGAAACCATGAACAAATCACACACTCAATGATATATTTCAATTGCCTTTCATTATATATTTCAATGAAAAAAAAATTACTTGTAACACCATCACAGCTTCTTCTGCCTTTCTCTTCATTTCTTCAATCACTGTCTTGTGAAATTCCAATTCTGTTTCAGATGGGGATTTGAGAGCTTCAAACTCGGCCAGTGCTTTTTCCAGGGCACTTTGGCATTCTCTTACTGTCTGAACCTACATATGGAAAATTCAGAATAACCTATTTAATGTGCTGCACAATTTTTTTATTCATTATCACTCTAATGTTATGTTATGTTATGTTGTGTTGTGTTGTGTTGTGTTGTGTTATGTTGGAAACTATTGCTGCCTACTGAGTAGAGCACAACATTTGATTCAATTTTAATTCTAAGTATAAATAATACAACTAAAATATTTAACAACAAAAGCTTACCTGTTCCGCCATAAGCAGATCTGATCTGTGCTGCACAGTGTGAGCTTGAGGCAACGGCTTGCCACTCTTTACAGAGCGAGGCCGCTCTGTGATTCCTGGTACTCCTGGCATGTCTTAGGACGTGAACTGTGTCAAGGAATTATTGAGTGGCAGCGATCTAAAGCTATTAAGTGGTATAGGCAATTATATCTAACCATATAAACGTAAGAAATCCTCTTTTGGATTCGCTCACTCCATTAGAGAATGGCTGTGCTAACTGGCGATCAACAAGCCCGCTACATATTTACACGCTGAGTGTGTGTTGACATGAGAAGCCATCATGGCGGTGTATACAAAAGTTGTTAGGTGCAAAATCTCGTTTAAAGAAGCAGTACAATACTTCATATTATTACCAAAATAACAATTAAAATTAACAAGTTGTTCATAGGACTATAAGTCAGATGCTCTGGATATAACAAGATCATAAACACAACTTATGTTACGAGATAAAAAGCGCTTTATTGGAAATCTCGCATTACCTCACGCACCTTATTGACCTTCACCTTGCCGAACCACTTTTCGGCCTTTTTTGCAGCCATATTGGCATGTAGGTTTCTCAGTTGGGTGACTGGAAAATAATCCACGATCATCGCCTTTTATAATGACCCTTTATCGCTTTTAATGCAGGATTCTATACAAATATATGCTCTTGTTCACTTTAAGCCACGTGAATCATTCGTATATATTATATTTTTAGAACCACTATGTATTTAAATGGATTGTTCGTGTTTGGGCTAGCTCCACATTTTGTACCGACTTGGTTGTCTGCCTGTAATGAAAGAAAGAAAGAAAAGTTCTGGTGTCTTGCCTACTGTTAGTCGCAGTTATGATTCTGTTCATTGTGTTTATTTTAATTAATTTATTTATTTATATATATATTCTTTCAGAAGCCACCCCTGCCACAATGGTGCGCATGAACGTTTTAGCAGATGCTCTCAACACTATTTGCAATGCTGAAAAACGTGGCAAGCGTCAGGTGCTCATCAGGCCCTGCTCCAAAGTAATAGTCCGATTCTTGACAGTAATGATGAAGCATGGTAAGTCGTGGGAAAAAGTGGAAATAGTTATTGTTCTTTCATTTTATATGCCTCTGTAGCTTATGCTTGTGGAACCCACAACTGCACGAGTAGTTGAGACATTTGATGATTTCCGATAAGTTAAAAGCCTGAATAATGAGCCTGTAACAACTTCATCCACATGTTTATATTCACTGAAAGGTTATTCTAGTCTTGCTGAAATGGGGGAAATCTTATAAAGTTGTGATTTTGTCTTCCATGATATTAGAAATATCAATTTTCTTTTAATTTTTCAGGTTACATTGGAGAGTTTGAGATCATTGATGATCATCGATCAGGAAAAATTGTGGTCAATCTCACAGGGAGACTAAACAAAGTAAGAATGGAGGAAGACAGGAGTTAAATAAAGTTGGACTGGGGGGAGGAGAGGGATAAAACAAAGAAACAAAGTGATATGGGGTAGATGTACATGTTCTCAATGCTTGAATTTTTTGGGGGGGTGTGGTGTTGTTTACTTGAGTCTCAACTTTTTAATATGATGATAAGAAACAAAATTTTGCTTCCTACAAAACCATTTGATATAAATATTACTAGTGTCATGTAGTGCTGATTTCTTCGTATTATTGTTGTCAGGTTTGGTTTTGAAGTGTATTTTGCTGTAATAGTGTTTTTTTTTCTGTATGAAGTTAAGATATTTTGTATTCTTTGTTCCTTGTCAAGAAGTAACATCAGCACAAAAAGGTCTATACGAAAAAGAATGGAAAATGAACTTGAATGAGCAGGGAGCTGCACATAATTAGTTTAAAGCTGATGTTTAAAAAAAAAAAAAACGCTTCATCATTTGAAACCGTTTGTTTCAGTGTGGTGTTATCAGCCCAAGGTTTGATGTTGCCATCAGAGATTTAGAGAAGTGGACCAGTAATCTGTTACCATCCCGTCAGTTTGGGTAAGCTCTGCAGATTTGATTATGTTGAATTTTAAATTCTAGTATGAAGTAAAGCGAAATACCCTCTCACTCAATTTCTGGAGCAGCGAGCTTGGAAAATTGCCTGTGTCATTTCTTGGTGAAGCTTTTTATACAGACGTGCGGATACTGTATCATTCGAATGATAGGTCTGTTGTGATTGTGCTGGAAGTGCTTCTTTATCTTCGCGTTTTAGTTTTACTTTAGATGTATTTACAGTTTAGGCCTACTTCTGTTGATCTGGGCTCCGTATCTCAAAAGGTTCGCTATGTTGCGCACGTGAGCAAGTGTCTCGATTCCATGGCCCCGTATCTCGAAATAGAATCGGTTATGGAATCGAGACACTAACGCACATGCGCAACATAGATACTTAGCCCTGCTTGCTCTGAAATGTATCTCTGGAATCTGCCATTAAGCTGCATACTATAATTTCTTATTTTGGTGTGTATATTTCTTTTCTGAATATGGCCTGTTAAAATATAAGTCCACAAATAATTTCTCTAAACTTTGCCTCTTCAAAAAAGCAGCTCTGCTCTCATCTCTTTGTTTCAATACTATATCACCACTATTGTTGCCATTTTCTTCCTCTCTGGATTAACTACTTTGCTTGGTGAAACAAGATACAGAAGGTGAAGCACCATGTTTGAGTTTAGGCCTCACATTTGCAATGCCCAGCCTTGATACTCGATAGCCAAGCTCAGGATCCTGGTTGTACGCATCCCTTTCAAAGTGATCAGAGCTAGGTTTTGGGTATTTGGTTGGTGTGAAGTTCCTTTCTCAATTTAACTGTCCCATATTTTTCTCAAGCCTGGGCCCTTTGGAAAGGTAAACATAAGGATCCCAGATCTGTTGTCCCCAATTTAGTGCATCCCACAGCTGCACTCGGAGGCATTACCACGACATCTGCACAATTTTGTTAAGCACACCTTTCCTACTACTTTGGTATGTTTCTCTACCAGCCATCACAAATTGTCACAGTACCAAGTGACCAAGACTTGCCACCTTGTTTTTGCATTATGAGGTGTTTTGAAACGCGCTTTATCTACTAATTGTTCTGTTTAAAGGGTGGTAATCCATTTTCACATAATTATGGAGTAGAGATTAAATGCTGTTTATCTAAAAATAAAAACTGTTTACTCTAATGATCTTTTTGGTGTTAATGCTATTAGCATGTCTGGAAATTGAGAGCAGTTGGAAGGAACATGTTTGAATTTACTGTGGTATAGTGGGATTTTTTCTTTTGTTTTACCTGGCAAAATCCAAACATACAAACGGTACACTATTTTTCCCTTACAAACTGTTTCAAGATCGGTGTAAACACAGTTCCTGGAGGGCCACATTTTAAGACTCTTGACACCAACAGACATTTTGGGTCTGTTTCACAAAAGCGGTAGAGAAACTAGAAAAGCAGTCTGAACTTTCAAATCAAGAGTTGTCTATTACAGGCCAGTAGCTATATAGCCAGAGGGGGTTCAGGGGGGAGGGGAAGTCAAACTGTGAAATATAGATCTCATACGGAGAGTTAGGCTTCGTTCACATGCAATGTCTATTTTCTAAATTCTATTTTCTATTCGCGCTATCTTATGATCACGGTCTGTGCACTGAATATCCGCCGCGTAATTACTGGCAGCGCGAAAATAGAAAATAGACATTGCATGTGAACGAAGCCTTATTTTCCCTTTAAGTTTTATGACAAACATTAATTTTTTGTTTTATTATTTTACAGGTATTTGGTATTAACCACTTCAGGAGGCATCATGGACCAGGAAGAAGCCAGGAGAAAACACTTAGGAGGGAAAATATTGGGATTCTTTTTCTAGAGACAGAAAAAAATGCAACATCAACTATTAGAAAAGTGAGAATCGAAAGGACATTAACTAAAATCACTAAGTTAACAAAAAGTGGTGAAGTTTGTATACAAAATAAATTCATCAAGTGGATTACTTGTCTGTTTTATGACCTACTTGGAGTAACTGATAAGTTTGCTGCTTTAGGTTTGAACTAAGCAATGTTTTAACCCTTTCACGTAACTATAAATGGTGGAACAGTAGTATCGTAGTTCCCTAAAATTCCATCAACATCTTATGACAGGATGATTCTTGTGTCTGGACACATCTGGCACCAATCGCCGTGTTCACGTTCAGGCCATTTTTTCGGAACTTCTGTCTCTCTTTGTGAATTTTCCACCTAATATAACACAAAATTGTATTTTGAAACTGACACTTCCTGTCCCCGTGGATATTAACCGTTGACCTTTGCGGTTAGTGAAACGGCCGTGACGGGTGCATCTGTTCTTTTAACAACGTGCTTCCGTGTTCTTTACTGGATGGAACAATCACGGAATCGAGGGGTTGATACGTAAGAATTTTCTACTTATTCACTTAGATAACGGGGAAATAAACGTCCTGTTATGAGAAATTGTTTCATCAAAAGTACATTGGGGTGAGTTTATCAACACGAGCTGATGACGCAACAGCAGCGTTTTTGAACTGCAATTTCGATTTTAAGCTTGAACAGCCAACGATACGTACTACAAGTCGTTCCCAAAGATTTGCTTGATTTTTTTTAAAGCAAAGAGCCGTAATGTGGCCTTTAATGGAACATGGTAATAAGGGGTTCGTATCCCAGGTTGTAGTTCACATCGTAGTCGTCCAAAGGCGCCAGTTTTCATGATAATATCCTACTTGGTTACGGAGAAATGTCCGAAGCCGATCACTATCTCCCATTTTTAAAGCGGCGAATTGGCTATTAACGCTTGGCCAACCTGTGTGCAAAAGCCCGAGGGGTGTCGGTAAAGGCAACAAAAAGATTTTGTGCTCTACAAGTGTTTTACGTCCCATCACCTGTCGTTGCCGTGTACTCTAGAGATAATGCGATAGGTGGACCACCGTTTGACCTTTTGTCTTCAAACTTACAAAACTGATGAATATGAAAGTGCACAGGTGTTGACTTTATGTAGAATGTCAATACATAAAAAAAGAAGCAACCGAATGCGCAAAATCTTGTGGTTCGACCTACCTAGCAAAAACACCGTCAGAGGACCATTGCCACGATTAATAAAATGACCGCAGTTACCCCCAAGGAACTAGTTTGCGTAACTTTACAACAAAAAATTTATTAAAGTTAGTTACAGTTGTATGGGCGATATGCCTCATATCATTTGAGCAAAGAACAAGACGTCATCAACAACAACAAAAAGGAAGTCAAAGAAAATAGTAACATTCGTGAAGAACGTTATGTACAAAGCTACGGTGCAGACCGAAGTAGACTGAAACGGGATTTAAATACTGATATGACAATCATACAAAGTTACACGTCGTTTTTACACTAAAGTAAAACAGACCAAACTAAGCAGTTTAATCTGTTATCAAAATTACAATATTTACAAATATAATGCTTACAAAGTTAATTCTAATATTACATGGAATGTACTTTAAACTGCTAAGTTGCAAGCGAACCTTTCTAAACTATGTATGTGGGACCATATGTCATCACAGCTGACAAGGCTAACTTTGAACTAAAAAATGAGCCATATAATATATCAAATTTTAATGTCATATTCAGTATTTAGGAAAATAATTTCTTCAACGCTTTCCTTGTTTGCTTACTGAATATGGAATAAATTAGTGGATTGATCATGTTATTGACGAAATAAAGATAGAAAATAACGAGATTGAATGGAACAATCTGGTACGTCATCAGCGTCGCTGGAATGTAAGTCAGTATAAATACAAGGATGACAACAGATAGCATAGAAGCACTCCTCATGTCATACTTCACGAGGATCTTCTGAATGAGTTCCTTTGCTTGCACCGAGTCTTCTCTGTCGACGTTCCCCATGTCATGTGTTGCAACAAAAACGGTATCACTTTGTTGGCTCTCTATTAACGATGGAGAATGAAGCCTCTTGTTAGTAGATCTAGTAGTCATTTTCACAAGGGACTGGTCAGCCGACTCGTTTGCACCATAAGTACAATTTTGCTGCAAACCCTCTTGGCCCTGGTCTGTTTCTTTGAATTGCCGATGGCTGTTTGTATCCGTGTTGCATGCCATGCTTTCCTTGAAATCTTCCCGTCTGTACCAGACAACGCTGGTGTCACTGCTGATACTTGTGTCTCCTTCGTGACTGTGAACCGAATTTTCGGTCTCAGTTGAGTCACTTGTTTCCACCTGATTAGAAATATCTGACCTACCATCGGATGTACTTTCAGTGTGCTCCCTCGGTAGATATTGGTCGATTGAAACAGACCCAACACGGTGAACAGCGCGATCTTTTCTTCGGTGCATTGTCGCATACAAAGCACGGACCCGACGACCGCCAACACGCTCCGCGCGTTTTCTGTTATAGCTGTGCTTTCTGATGAAAAACGCTGCATACGCCACGCTGATTACGACAAAGGAAATGATGAACACACTACCGTGGACTGCCCTATACACTCTTTGAAAGTCAAAGCTTAAGATAGTGTTGACCCGAGAACATTGTCCTCCAATGGATACATTTAGTGTAACGTTTTGCTCATTTTCGGGGCCTGGGTAATTTGGGGTGTTCCTTGTAAACGATGGCAAAGTTGTATTACGTGTAGTAGAGACCGAAACAAAATCGTTGTTTCCAGGTACAACGGCAAATTCCTCGGATTCTAGTGTAAGAGGTGATGGTGCTTGTCTTTCTGTTTCGTTGCTTCTCTCAGTAACCCCGTAGCAGAGCGATGCGATTATACCGAGCGTTAATGCCAAACAAACCAAACCAAAGCATGTCATCTTCATCACTTTTGTGGTCGGTTGGTACTTCCCAGGGAAGTAAATTAGCAAACATCTGTCAACGGCAATAGCTCCCATTACAAGAGCACTGGCAGGCACAGTAGAAGCCAGCAACATGTGATACACTTTACAAGTAATATCGGAGTCAATTTTGAACTCGAGCCATTCTATGACAATGGTACTTGGAACAATCACCGTGCACACGAAGAGGTCAATGTATGCAAGTGTCAAAATAAAGACGGTGGTAATTGGTCTCGTGTGCTGTCGACCTCTCTGTCTTTTCGGCTTTTTCAAATAAATGATGCATACGAGGATGTTCCCCAAAGTTCCCAAGATGGCAACGACGGCAAGCAACGAGATGGATGCGTATAACTCGGTGCTAGCAACTGTTGGAATCGCCTGGTCAGCGTCACTTGCCATGGTGACTTATCCAATAATACTTGTGTCCTAAAATAAAACAATCTGTTATTTGCCCAATTGACTTACTAAAACGACGCTTGCATTTGACAGAAGATCACAGAAACAATAATATTGTAATATCCTTCAGTGGGGGAAATGGATATACAGCTGTGTGGAGAAAATCCTTTATCTCGTACAATGTTAACCTCTTTTCTAATGCTCTAGATCTGCCATTGTAATAGTGTAATGTTATAAAGTAATTATTAAAATCTTGAGAAGTTTTGCAGAAATGATTTTTTCATAAATTAATGGCAATTGGCACACAGTTACAACACACAAACGACACACACGCACGAATGCACACACACGCTTTTTCGTACAAGGGGCGAAATAGAGTTTCAAAATAGCCTTTTCTGTGATTCATAAACATTATGTTTGAAGACAAAAAATTAAATTCCTAAATATAGCATTGACTTTCGAAATATATAATGCAGCCATGAAATGGGGAACAGGGAATATTTGGGGGAGGAGGTTGCATGGATTGAGAATCTGCCATATCCTCCTGCTATTGGTATGATATGAAGTACTCCCATGGGACTTAACTCTCATGCGAGCCATTGCCCAGGCCTTAAATGAGATAATATACAAAATTATAAAATACTGAATTCAATGCAATAGATCTAACATTTTTTTAGCAATTGTCTTGTATATTGGTCGCTAGTGCTTTGAAATAGACATTGAAACACTTTGTTTCCAGCAGACATTGAAGCAACTGTTTTGACACGTCTGTAAATATTCATTCATTGGCTTAAATTACATGGCAAGGGATTTCTAGACAGTCATGTGTAGTCATTAACCTCTGTGTTTTACGTAGCCTGTATCACAGACGTTCATATTTTCAAAACTATTTTTCACAAGTAGAAACAATAAACACGGTCCTTTATGTACAAAAAGTTAAAACGAAAATGTTGTGAAAAGTTGCAAGCATGTTTTGCTTATCATATATGTCACCTTTGAAGGAACTGAACTAGTTTAGGTAAATGATTATTGTAACGTGCCTATGGTTCGGACAAATTAAATAGCTGCAAACTAGAAGCAATGCGAATAAAGAACACCATTAAGCAGAATGTCCACCAGAAAATGGAGCAAAAGCACACAAAATAACGTCTCAGCACAGTAACCATAGTATAAAAGCTACAATCTCGGACACTCTTTCCATGGCTCTGTGAAAATCCTGAACACTCAGTCATAGTTATATGGTCGGTATGGTTTAGGGTCAATGAAGTAGTCTATAAGGTGTCCCTCAATATTAGTTCTAACCATTTAATTCTTTTTTTTACGAATATAATTTCTGTTAATAGATTTTGCTAAAAGAATTTAATAAATATTGAAGGCCGTTAACCACACTAAATGTGCCAAATTTTCGTAAGTCGTCAATGAAAAGCATAACTCTTAAACCTTTCGTAACAATTTATATCTTCTAACCAATATCGCTGGTATTATAGCTAATTGACTTTGAGGTTTTTGAGCGGACTGGATTGGCTGCTTAGCAGTACTCCCTCGCGATCTTCAAGCTTTTCTTCGATAGTAACTGTAAAGGTCACAGGAGACTGCTCCTATTGGCTCACCACATAAATAGGAAAAAAGGTTCCAGTCTATGGGACCATTCCCACAGATATTTGGATCGATCTATCTCCCTGGGGAGTCTCACTAAATTGCTATCAAACTAACCGACTTAAACGTCTGTCACGCCTAGTAAAACTGTTAGGGGATAATTATCTTTACCCCTAGCTGATTCGGTAGGCGTGACAGACATTTAAGCCTCTTGAGCTGATAGCGATTTAGCGTGAACCCCCAGGGAGTTAGGTCGATCGAGTTGGATCGATCTAAGTATGGAAACCCAGTCTAAATGTTCAAACCATGGCATATCGGCGAGAATATGAAGTAAACTGACCCAAAAGTAATTACTTTGGTACCTTTGGAGTTCATAACAGTCCTAATATTTTACACTCGCAAAAATGGAATAGCGTGCTCATTTGTAAACATATTTACCGGTCAGACCTTATGGACAAAAGTGAATTATGACAGGGGTCTAAATCTTGGGTTCTTTCTTTGTACGAATGTTTGCAACAATTGAACACGTCTCAAGAGAATCAGAAATCAACTTACCTTCAGTATTTGTCAACAAGAGGATTATTCCTTTTTACAGGTTATGCATGAGCATTTAGCATAAGTGTGATGAAGTGTGCCCTGGACTATCTCCCCGTTTAGAATCTCTGCATCGCCAAAAAACGCTTCTGAGATGTTTCTCTGCAATGCGCAATTCGAGTAATCAGCCCCTTAATATACTTTACCCACTTTCAAATTACTGTCATATATTTTACAGTTATTGTTACTGTTGCTACAATCTAAAGCAACAACCAATCACAGCGTGCCTTTAATTAAATGGGAAGAAAGCATTGCTTACTGAATAGGCGAGACAGCATCGAAACTTTTTGCAATGATAAAAACGTCGTAGGCCCACATACAGTAAAGCAAGCGATTGGCTCACATTCACTTCAATAAGGCTGATCACTTAAACATTGTCACCACTCTGTGAGACAAATATGACACAAAACACAATACAAAGACTACTGGAAATGATTTCTTAAAGCTTGCGGCAACGAGTTTGGAGGAATTTGCAAGAAAAGAATTATTGCTGCTAATTCACAGCCACATTGCAGCATGTTTGCTGCAAATTTGCAAGAAGGGATTGCAGTTTGCAGCAAGCAATATTGCGACAAATTCGTTGCAAATTTGCAGCAGGCCTGATATTGTGCTAAGGGACAGGTTACACTTCGACTTCTGCACTGAATCGCTAGAAGTTATTTAGTCTTTCTGAAAAGGATGAGTGCAGATAACCATTGGCAAAGTGTCCATCGCCAAATTTAAAAAATAATTTTCTGTTATAAAGTTTATGCATATATTTGTTGCGTGAAAAAATATTATTTGGTTTGAGGCATCGTAACTTAGTATTTTTAATGAGTTATATGTGTGTGTGTGGGGGGGGGGGGGGGTAGCCAGATTTACCTGTTGTATGCAGCCTAATAAATCAGAGCAACTTGTTTCAGCATAAATATTACATTAATGATTTTTTCTAATGAAACTTGCCTTGTGCTGTAAAAAAGAGTTATATGTTAAATACTTGTGGTGTGGCACAAGTAAATAGGAAAGTATTTGTTATTATTTTTTTAATCCTAGAGAAGAGAGGGGGGTGTATTATGATATTTTCTCACAGAAGCCATCACTGATTTCACTTTACTGTATAAAAATCTTGTAACTAGGAAAACTTGTTTCAGCGTATTTATTAATTTTATATAACTTTTCTCACAGGCCAGCATTTTTTGGTCTAAAGAATTGTATAGTTAACCAAAACACATTTTGTACAAGGCTCTAAGGAATAGTAAAAAATGCTAAAAGCAAAAGGCTGTTACAGTAACAACAAAAAAATCATGTGTAAAAGCATTCTAAACAGCGATTTAGAATGTTTCCATTAACCATAAAATAAACAAGGTATAAATTGTACCAAAATAATGATAAGATAAAAGTAAAAACTGAATGAAAATATAGTACACATGATAACAGTTATGGCCAATAATCTGTATGACAAAGAAATAAATCACGTAAAATCACCTGTATAGAATGCTACACCAGAGTCATTTATACAAAATATACAAATATGAGAATAAAAAATGTATAAGAAACAATAGATAATTAATCAGATGTGCTGTCCGAAACACTTTCTGTCTCACTACTTGATGTTGGTAAATGTGAGGCATCCAAACAGCCTTCTCCACAACATAATTTACGATTGTATCCCTGCCTCATGGCAAACCCCATATACCACAGGATGTGCACAACTTCTAACTGTCTCGGAACCTGCTTTACACTGGCAGTACCAGCCATTGATAGGTCTTGTTTTGCTACGGGAGGTCTGAATCCATAATGTGTAGGCCCCTACTGGTGGCTAGATGTGTGCCTGAATTAACTATTTTGGCTCTGATTAATTATCAGGTGCATACTTGCATACACTGATTTCAAACTGGCCATCTAGCAGATGCTCATCAATATATTGGCTAGCTTGCTTTATCTGGTAAACTTCTGGTAATTATTATAGGCTGTTGGTCTCTTGTTTGGACAGGTCAATAGGTTTTCATTGATCCTCTTGTCAAATAAAGCCATTCATAGCATTTTGGTGATAAAAAAGAAAAAAACTACAAAAAAAGAAAATAAAAAAACTCTACAAAAACTTTATCTGCCTAGCCATCCTATGTAAGCATGTAGCAGCTACCTCATGGCAGGAATAAACATGGCCGACTGCTAGCATATGGACTGAAAATGTCCCTGTTTAGTTTGAGTACATATCAAGCCCAACCCTCAGACAAGCTGATTTTCATATATATCTCACCTTATATTCATGACTTTTCAACCGTGAATAATGAGCTTGTCTGAGGCAGGGACTCATATAAAAAACGAACATCTTTTATCCTCAAGTCACTGTGAGATTCTTCCTTCAATCAGCACTACAGGTACGAATAAAGCAAACAAAATATTTATCACAAACAATGATTGGCCACTTATTGTCTTTCTTTTTTACACGGGCATCTTCTGTACCAGATAACAAAATTTCACAGTTGTCAAACAATGATTGGCTTACTATTACTATACATATGTAGCATTGTACTTCAGAACCCCCCTAAAACACACATTTTCATGAATATTTGACAAGGTCACTTTGACCTTAATTTTTTATATTTCAAATGCAAAAAAAAATTTTTTAAGTGGATCATAAAAGTGTAAGATCCCAACTTTAATTTGGCATCAGTTTTTTTTCCATTCATTCACAATTTATTTTTCATATACAGAGGTGGGCACTTTTACCCTCTTATTGGCACTCATCCTTTTAATTTTTCGTCATGTAAATTCTTAGGTTTGCGCTGATTATGGTAGTGGTGCTAAGTACATGTAGTCGGGCTAGTGGTACTATTATATGCTTCTTAGGACTCTTGGCTTCTAACAGGAAGACATTAGCCTTCATATAGTATGTGTTACATGTAGCACTTCTTGTTTAAGAACTGAATATATATATATATATATATATATATATATATATATATATATATATATATAACAAGCGTGAGTTTGGTACAGAGTGCTCATCTGTCCGGAGCATTTATGCACAATTAAAATTAATAAATTAATAACAAAAACAAGAGACACCTCCTGACGATCGGGCATACCTTCTTTGTATGCCCGTGAAACTCGAGGTCGGGGTTGATGCATGTCTCTTTTTATTTATTTATTCTTTTTTATTCATTAATTTTCTACGAAAATGTACATATAGATATAACTACATAATTTAGAATAATTTCACAATAGTTTGCACGAAACTACAACACAATAACTATGTACATGTAATTAAGAATGAAAGATGAGAGAAGCCAGTCTTTCATCAGAGGCTTTTTGGATTAATCTGGCCAGTGCAATGATGGCGGACTCCCTCTCACATGCAATGTACATATCAGAAATCGTTAATAACAGTGTAAATAAACGTCATGCAACATTGCAGCCAGTAACTGTTGATATAGCAAATGTACACTGTGCTGTCTACCAGGGTCACAGATTGATTTTTCACTAGATTTTCACTGATATGTCTTGATTTCGAGCCCTTAACTTGAATTTAGCGCAGGGTTGTGACACAACCTTTAATAGTTTAGCTTGTTGTTAAGACAATACCGCTTAATTCTCTGTTGATTATCTAATAATACCTTTACGATCATGTGGTGTGATATAGTTTCTTCCGTGAACAGGATGTCACCGGCAACTGCTTCCCAGAAATTCTACGCAGATTGAAAAGAAAAACGGCTATGAAACTTGATGGATAATCATAATGAGCCATTTAATGGTAGGAAACATATTTAGTCTTAAGCTGTTTGCTTTTATTACAGACTTGAAGTTTTGGGAAGACAGAATGAATTTTCGTGAAAATTGGGCAGTTAACTTTCAGAGCCACATGTGCCAGTACTTGTAACTTACAAGCATTTTCAACCAGAAAGAAAAAGTGCGAGAACGGATGTAGTGATCTAATAAGCACTTGTGCAGTGCTTAGAAAGAGAGTTTATTTTCAGGATCTTGTTTGAGTTTCGAATGAAAAACTGATCAGAAAATACTGCAAGTAGTATTCGCGGATACTGATCCAAATAAGTTGTCAAAAACGACCGAAGATTATATATAGCACAGAAAGAAAGCAAAAATATCTGTTCATTTTTCGAAAACTGTATGAAATGTATTTCTTTAGGTTATAGTTTTGAAACTATATGATAGCATTTGATAGGGCATTGTGGCCAAAAATTTGACTTTGAATGCATCTTTAATGATAAATCTGAATAAAATTTGATATGATTAACAGGTCCTGCCTATTTTTCGGGAGTGGAGAAGGAAGAGGCTAATGACATTTTTAGGAAAGTATTTGTAAATTTTCAATATTTTCAGGCCTCCAAGTGCCCCTTTGGCTGGCCTATAATTCACACTTATTTATAGGAATCCTATGAAGATTTAAATGTCGAGTTAGTCTCCTATAATTCCTATATATTTTCAATTATTCATTTATTTATTTATTTATTTATTTATTTATTTATTTATTTATTTATTTTAGATGGATGTCTTTAAGTAAATATAGTCATGTCATTCAGACCCCCTTTTAAGGGATGTTTAGAATTTATACACTTAGTGGTAAAATATAAATGGGTCTTTTAGTAACAATACTAGTACTATACAATGAGGTTAAGAAGCTTGTAGAGAAATAATACTACTTGCGATCGGTAATCTTTTCGACAACATTTGAAATTTTGCCAGATGCAGATTTACGTTAACTACAAATTAACACCTGTTCTCAGTGTGGGGCTATATCACATCCCAATATAGTAACTGTTCTTAAATGACTTTCAATAATCAACAACTTCTTTTATCATAAGTGGAATTTTAAGGTTATAGCTTGTACATGTACGCAACCCGTTTTCTATTTTACTGAATCTAATCTACCCTCTACCAGGGTGAGTGATAGATTTTTACAGATATTCACAGATATGTCGCTAGCTAGATAGATGGTCATTTTCAGCTAAACCCAGAGTTCAGCTGTAAATGACTATCTATCTAGCTAGAGACATATCTGTGAATATCTGTAAAAATATCTATCACTCGCCCTGGTAGAGGGTTAATTTAATCCAGGATAAGTATTAATGAGCCTGATATATTAATGTGACCAAGTAATATCTTTCATTATGTTTGCTCCCAAGTTTGGCATTTCATAATGGTCCAGTAGGTAATAAACAATGCCTATCTCATTCATGTTTTCATAGTTTTGATCTTGAGCAAAGTACGTAAGATGCTTCGTTGTGGAAGGTTTTAATTCCCACTGACATATTACTCAGTTTGAGTGACTAGACTCGCTTTTGAATTTATAAAAATAACTTGTTTCCTTCATCCATGGTTTTAAAAGAAAAAAAAAGGGCATTGTGTAAGACAACATTTTCACAGAAATGATTTACACTTGCGACATGTTTTGAAAATAATGTTTCATAACTCTTGCATCCTTATTATTATTATAGCAATGCTGGCAATTATAACAATGAGTTTGGAAGCATGGTAATTACAATGAATCAGGCCCGTAGCCAGCAATTTCAAAAGGGGGGTTCTTTTTCTGAAAAAGTGGACATTTTCCCATAAAACCTTCATGTACCTAGAACAAATTTTACCCAGAGTGGACCTTTTCCCAGCAAAAGGGGCGGTTCTTTCGAACCCCCCGAACCCCCCCCCTGGCTACAGGCCTGATGAATCCTATCCATGATGAATCTGAATATAATTTGATGTGATGAACCGGTCCTGCCTATTTTTCGGAAGTGGAGATGGAAGAGGCTAATGACATTTTTAGAAAAGTATTTGGAAATTTACGGTATTTTCAGGACTCCAAGTGCCCCTATAATTCATACTTTCTATAGGAATCCTATGAAGATTAAAATATGGACATAGTTTCTTATAATTTCAATATTTATTTATTTATTTATTTTTGAGATGGATGTCTTTAGGTAAATATAGTCATGTCATGTCATTCTGATGTCTTTTTAAAAGGGGTTGAGGATTTATTCAATGAGGTTGAGAAGCTTGTAGAGAAAAAGTACTACTTGTGATCGGTAATCTTTTCAAAACAACATCTAAAATTTTGCCAAATGGAGATTTGCGTTAACTAAAAATTAACACCTGTTCCTAGTGTGGAGCCATAACACATCCCAATATAGTAACTATTCTTAAATGACTTTTTAAAAATAATCAACAATTTCTTTTTTCATAAATGGAAATTTAAGGTTATAGCTTGTATATGTACGCAGCCCGTTTTCTATTCTACTGATTCTCATCCAGCATTAGCATAAATGAGCCTGACTTATTAATTTTACTTTAAAATGAATTTTAAAATATGACCAAGTAATATCTCTTATTATGTTTGTGTCAACGTAATACTTATTACTAAACTTTTATATCTTTTTTATTTAATAAGTAAGTCTCTTTTACCCAGTGTTCCTTATTTACCCCTCTTGATTGGTATAATCCTTTTCCCCAACGTATAATTTTGGGTTTTTTATAATGTTAATTGTAAATAATCTTACTCGGTACAGCTTAAGATCCATGCTGAAGTGTCGATTGCCTGCGATTTTCTAGCCGGGACGACCTTGATTGAACTAAACACGATTGTGCAAATCACTGCTAACACAATTCCTGGAAAACACGCAGCCTCCGAACAATCGACATTAATTTTGGTTCGTCGAATTACAGAATTGAGTTGACATATTATATCTTAGCTGAACTACTTGCAAAATATTGCGAATCAACAAGACCAATTGCGAGTCGCTACCATTCGTATGATAGATATACAGACCCTTTATGTCTCCTTGATCTAAACCGATTTAAATTATAAGACGTGTCTATTAAAAGAAAAGAACAAACCCAAGCATGATGTTCTAAATTTGGCCGATAACGGCCGCATTTATTGAAGGTCCCTCTAATATAAATAAATGAAGCGGATTAGTGATAGACATTGAATAGTGTTGATTAATGATATTAACGTAATGTGTACACCTGAAGTATCTACATATATAACTTCTAAACAAATAGTGCACACATTTCAATTTGTGGCTAGGGTGAGACACTGGGAAAATAGAGGACATGAGTGCAGCAGGACTTGAGAGCTTTTGTCTGACTTTTATGGATATGTCAGAAAAAAATTTGGTGAATTCTACAAAAAAAAAAAAAAAAATCAAGAATGCTACCAATCAGACAAGGACTTAACAGGTTTTTAGATTGATATTGTAATGGATATTGATATTGTAATGAATACTGAGTTTGCTGATGCTTACAATGTCTTCAAGTCGGTGCTTAAAAAATACAAGCTGAAGACAAGAGAAATATTGTCCACAAAGATACTATTCACATATTCATCACATTCATCACAAGCTCTCTTGAACTGAAACACAAGCCATTGCGTCAGAGAAGCCTATGACCGGCTGGACTACCAATATACATGATTAAAAGTATGCTATCCACGTTTCTAAGCTACTAATGTTTCCCAATTTTTGCCTAAAAGACGATAAAATCTCTTAAATAAATGTGCCTGGTGTCAATTATATAATTAGAAATGATCAAAAACGTCGAAATCCTAATTGTAAGTAGGGAAAAAATTTCGAAGAATTTTTATATTTGGCGTGAAAATCTTATATAGGAAACATTTAAATCTCTCTCTCTCTCTCTCTCTCTCTGTCTCTCTCTCTCTCTCACACACACACACACACACACACACACACACACACACACACACACAATCTGCCACAGTTCTGTAAGTTTTTGGTTACTCGTTGACATTGAATGGAATTTACGTCAAAAATACGCCCAAAATGTTTTATCATTTGCCATATTAAATATGTTATTTATAAATCAATACAAAAACGCAAAGACTGCTTTTCGGATCGTAAATTCGCTCAGTGAGAGACGATATAGATACAGCAGTCTTCCCTGCCTCTAGTTCACCCTCTATTTTCCACCGCATCCCCTTAAAAATCGTCTCTCTAATATTCTGAATTATTCATACAATTGTGACGTTCTAAGTTGTCCCCGGCCATACATAGTGGTCTTTATATAGTATGTAGATGAACATTTTGTTTGTTAATCACATGTAGTGTTGACATAATCCTTGTTCAACACTCTTGAGACAGTTTTAAAGACTACTGAAGTTAGCAATTTGGTGCATTTCACAGCTTATGAGGTTAGTCCTAAAACGGTTTATGTTAAAAGTATCGCTGAATGCAGCCTTAGGGGGCATTCCCGTAGATTTTAGATCGATATATCCCCGTGGGGAGTCTCACTAGATTACAGTCAGATAATCCGGCTTAAATGTCCGTCACGCCTACTACAAGCTGTATGGGGGTAATTAACTTTCGTGCCCGCTCGGCTGACAGCTATTTAGCGTGAACCCCCAGGGAGTTAGGTCGATCTAGTTGGATCGATCTAATCTCTGGGAATAGGGTCTTAGAATTATCTTCTGGTAATACACTGCACCTTCCAGTAAAACATTTAGACCATTAAAGCTGTAAAATTTCGCTGATTCTGGTGCGAGGAACACCCAATGTGAGCCAAGCTTCATTCGACCCAAAACACCTGCAGCTGATAATTCATAGTTAAGAAAATGGAATTTTTAAAAGATTGGTAGGAAACAGATTTATGTAGGACCCTAAAGGGCATTAAGGCCATGTAATGTCAGATGAAGGTGACATATTTGCATTTGATTTTTGTATTTACTGATGCAGGTGCCGCTAGTAGGGTATATTCGTTTATTCTTTCGCATAGCAGTTGTTCCTATAGCAACAAGAAAAGGAATGCACATATATTTCGTAAAAGTTATTATGCTAGGGTTTTCATCGTGTCAGGAAAAAACTACAAGTCAATTGATATTTTGTCTCAGTATGAAAATGTATTCAATGGTTTCCTGTGAAACAAATTCCATCTGCCTTGACAGTTGCGGATTTAGGGGGGAGGGGGGGTGTCAGGGGGGTCCTGCCCCCCCCCCTTCGATTTCTGAAAAAAAATCACATCAATGGTCCCTCTTGAAATTAAATTTTTGACTAGCTGAATAATAATAAATGGCACCTTTCGCCCTCTAAAATTACAAAATACCTTAAGCGGGCCCCGAACCCCACGCCACGGTGGGTGGGGAGGGTTGACTGCGAATCTGCGGACCCCCCCCCTTCAAATAATCCTGGATCCGCCCCTGCTTGAAGACACAACAGAGTAAAACCTGTTATAATTAGCTCTGTAGCCATGGTCTCAAAGATTAGATTATGAGTATTACATGTCAGCCCTTACTATATACGTGATCAGATAGCCCGTTCGTCTTGCAGACAAATTCGTTATTACACCATTCAGACCATTTTTGGCAGTCCTTGTGAGCCGTGCAACTCCCTTTCGGGATTGCATATCTATTCCCGTTTTCAAATATCACTTTCATAATATTTGCGAAATAAATGCTTTAAAAGGAAATCATGGTGTGCCTTATCGATTCAGATATTGAGGAGGTCTTTATCATACAACTGGAAATTAACCACTCTGATAGTTTCCAATCGGAGTTGTTGTTATGGTTATAGCGGCGGTGATTGCTTTTAAATGGACTTATTGACTGCGACTATGCTATTTCAAGGAAATAATGAAAAGGGTGTGTGAAAATGAGAGAAATTGAGCCGATGTTAAATGCTTTGGTTGAGATACGGGGACAATTTTCTCGTCGATTTGATGAAACACTACTGATTCTTCAATGTGAAAAAAAGAAATCGAATTACTTGTCCAGATATAATTTCAAACACCAAGTAGAAAGAAGTATTTACGCTCGTGGTAATGTAAAAATTCACAATTCGCACAGCTCCGTGAAAAAAAGTCACAAGCTTAAGCCCAGAAAAGTTGAGTAGTATTGATTCGCCAGAGCCAGTGTCCGTAGTATAGTACAGAGTATTTGTGCTAGATTGAATTCCCCCCCCTAAACGTGACTTTTAGCAAGAATAATCCACCAGTAAGTGGTCTGAGGCAGGGGACCACAGAGTAACAACTACTCGATAAAATTATACGGACAAATCCGTTTTCCAATATCATCTATGCTTGGTGATAAGATTGGTTCGTCAGGCTGTTCATCCGTATTTGATATTTGTGTTAGCTCCACGAAGATAGAAATTGATATACGGACATTATCATATCAGGTGATTATCCTCGCTGTTATCAACTGTCATGTCTTCTTGATTTAGATGGGACTTACTTCTGTTCTACTTATCTAATGGAGAAAAAAAGAACTAGAATCAAATTTACACTGCCGTTCATTCATCCGTGCAATATGTCAAGTGTTGGTAGTTCTTATCCGTGGTTTCTAAGCGATCAATTTGAAACTACATTAAAAGCCAATAGTACACCCGACTTCTTCATTGTGGGAAACTTCAACTTTTTATGCATAAAACATAACAAAAAAACAAATCGCTACATATATTTACCGTCAATCACGGCATGTTGTAATATGGATCAATGGTTAAGAGCCAATCAAATCAGATTGAGTCGATATTTTATTAGGAGAAAAGCTACTCGCGAATTTTGAATAAAATAACTGAACTCTCTATGTTAGGATCCCGGAGATTGGACTTTTTACTCACCTAGGTTAAATTCTCTCTCTTTCTCTCTCTCTCTCTCTTACGCGCATGCACACACGCGCACGCACATACCCCACGATAGACCAAATAAACAAACTAGGCAGGTAGAGTGCCCTCCCGTAGTCTTCTTATCTCACACTTGACCTGACCTCTTTGATGACACTTCTTTCTATCTGTTCAGATATAGTTAAGGCTGAGATGATTAATATGAACATATCAAACTTTAAGCAAGTTGGAGTGCCAGTCTTTTCGCCTTACAGTAATTTACCATGACCGTGATATCAACTTCGTGTCAACTTCGCTGTACCCGTGTACATGTTCATAACTATGGATGTTGAAGTTTTATTTTGCCGATGTCACAAATATTCTATCTGTACTCTGATATATTTATACAAATTTGAAGAGTAGGGACCTTCCGACTGCTGGCATCACAATTGGACTGATGATTGCTTGCGCAGGAGACGGGATTTTTTAAGCAAGGGATCGTATAACAAGTGTGACGTTGCCTTGGCCTCAGGTCGATTGTTCAGACTGTAATCCAAATCCGGTGCTGCACTTGTGCCTCACCCTCATAGCTGACTTAGCTCTGCTGAAAACAGGCAGTTTTCACGGATGACGAAGTTGTTTAACTAATAGCACACAGAGGTTCATTTTTTAGATATATCGAGTCAAGTTTCTTACGAAAACGACCAAAGGATTGTTTGCATTTGCATCAGGCAGATCAGGCTTTAAGTCTGGAAACTTGGTGAACATTTCCTTTTGATAATCACTCAGTACATACTGCGTCTCCCATTAGATTCAATCTAGGGGACCAAGCTGTAACCTTTAATATAATATAAAGAATGGCAACAACGACTAACTCTGCTGATAATCAAGAAAAGAATGCACCGAGTAAAACTCCAACTAGTAATGAAAACGCCACATCTGCCACACCGAAAGCTGGGAACCATAACAAATTCCGCACCGCTAATGTCACTCCGACAGACCATGGGAGGTCTCCACAAAAACTTAGTCAAAATAACAAGAAAACTGGATCAGAGGCAGCCAAGAAAAATTGGGGAAAGGTAGAACTGAAGGAAGTAGCACAGCTCAATCCGCATCACAACAAGAACGGTAAAAATGCCCCAGGATTAAGGAAAGACAGTGCGTCCCGGTCCAGATCGCCGAGAGAGAGATCGAATTCATTAATGGTACCTGGAGACAGAGACGGACAGTTGGGGGAAAATGATATTCAAAACGAGACGGATCATTTATCTCTTGGGTCTCGACGGGAATCCCTCGATTCTAAACACTCTGCCACTTTACTTGACCGTCTTCAGAGAGCCACCGTTGTTCACCCCCCGGGGTCGGAGGAGAAACCGAAATCTGTGCTAACGAACAATGACACTTATATCAAGTCGGCCATCCCTTGCCTCCCGCTTGGTCTGGCGTTACTCTTCTGTTTCCTCAACATTATTCTTCCAGGGATAGGTAAATGTGCTTTTGATTATTTCCCTCGTTTGTCGTTTAAAAAGTGTTTAGTGTTTATATTCCCTGCATATTTTTATTCCGTCTTATCTGATATGCCATGATAATTGTGAAATGGGGGTAGAAAAGATTTGTGTTGTCAATGAGGTCGTCATCTTTAAAAACAAAACAGAATTCTGATGTCATTAGTTTGGACTAAGATATTTGCGTCTAAAGCTGACAGGAGGATAAGCGCCTTGGAATTTCATATAATTGACTAAGGGAAGATCGATCATGTTTATATAATCTCCTCAAGACACATGTTATCGGAATGATAGTCAATATCGAACCGACCTCAATACCAGATCCAAGTTGAAGATTGGATACCGATCTAAATTTAGTCCAATTTAACAGGCAATACATATCACTTGTTTTAGTTCATACACCTGTATATGATCCTTTTCTTTAAAAAAATTGACCTGTTCACCCAATCTTTTACCAACGTAAAGTCGTAGTTTTCATTTAACGTGTCAAAAAAATGTTTGTTTTTTTTTTTAGTCGAAATGTAAATATGTCTCAAATAATGCGGTCGTTTCTCTGTTGTGCGTCTCAACTTGACGGTTGGATTGCAGAGCATGTTTAACGTTCCACCCTCTAATAATGAACGTACCTCCTAAAATGCTGCGAGTTGAATTTTCAAAAATTTTATTTCAGCACACTTCTTTTTATATGGGGAGGCGTGTGAATTATAGGTACCACATTTTGCTGATTATTTTCTCACTAAAATCGCTGACCCTGCTAAATTTAGGTAACCATGTAATTTTTCTGACGTACATGCGGCGATGCCTGTTGGGGGAGGGAGATGTCCGTTATATACTCGTAAATGTCAATTTTAACCAAACTGTTTCAGGAACTACATGCAGGAAAGCACGGGTCTGCAAGCTTCGACCCCCCCCCCTCCCCCACCCAACTTTTTCCAAAAAAAGAAATTTTGGCGCAACTTCATAAGCAATGATTTCAGGCCCAGGTTTTGCATTTGTTGCAGATAGATCCTACTGCACTTCAAGCGTCTGAAATCGCTTGTGAATTCATTTGGTCGTCCCGTGTTGCTTGTAAGCTTTGAGCCAATTTTATTTAAAACCTGACAGACTGAAGACGTGTTGTGCGATGGGTAGGTCATAAAGAATGCAAAAGTTAGGAGCTAAACTGTTATGGTGACAACGCAAACATAATATTGATTTAGGTAATTCAAATCCGATTATCCCGATTTAAACAGAATGATTAAATCTACTTATTCTAGCGCCCAAACAAGTGTATATCTTGTCCTATCGTATTTGTTTGGGGTCTATCACACTTCAGAACTAAGAGAGCAGTCACACGAGACAGATAATACGATTGGTTGAATTTGATCTTTTCGTCTAACATGAAAGCCTGACATAGCTGACATCTCGTAATATATACTATATATATACTATAGTATAGTATATATAGTATATATAGTATATATATACTATATATACTATATTAATGTTTTCTCTAATTTCTAGTATCTTTTATACAACGACCTAGTTTATTTCCTTGGTAGGGTCCGTTCAGTGACTTATGTTTAAAAAAGTTCAAATCATAATTCCAACATTGATCAAGATACTGTAATATATATATTTTTTTATTTGGGGGAATATTGTAAAATAAAATAAAATTTTCATCCTAGATTGCAGGTTCAATTATGAAATCAAAATACATCATAAGCTAGTTTTCTACTCAAAAAACACTTCGGCGAATATCTAAAACGGTTTTTACATACACAACCAAAAACGAAAACGTGGTTCACCAGTGCTACCCGAAATTCGTCTATTAGGTGTCACTGTTTTTCTTTTGTTTTCCTTTTTTTCTTGAGAAAAACAGATCTACATTTTGACTCATGGCATTCTAGTGATCGCAAAGTCGAAAGCTATTGATTGACAATATTCTAAAGCAGAGGAATTTCACGTTACAACATCTATTTTTCAGGTACAATGTTAAGCGGGTTCGCAATACTCTGTTGTGGAGAGCCTAGAATCAACGCAAAAGACGACAGGAAATCCGCTACTCTGTGCTGCAATGTGTTTGTTGGAGCTGCTCAAATGATGACGATAACGTTCCTATTAGTGGGGTGGTTCTGGAGCGTCTCGTGGGGCATCTCTATGGTGGCTCTGGCGGGTAAGTTGTCTTTTCTCTGCTGACCCCTTATCAGTAACATAGCGACATCTGTCCCAAAAACATATTTCATTTGTTTTTTAGTACAGATTTTTCCGGTTTCGCCAATTCCTTTAGAGTAACTGCTATTTTTTTCTGGGAAACTGGATTTTTTTTCACATTGAACATAAAGCTATTCTTATTTGCGAAAAGAAGAAAAATAAATACTGATGTCTAGCCTAACTCGGTTGACCGCCTCACCACTGTTCAGACCGATCTTAACTAAAACATGATAGTCCTGACCTATTAAGGAAATATTAAAGTTAAATACAACGCCCCTCGGTCTTCCCCCTTGAGGTATTCCCATTGTGGCCAAGACCATCTCATCGCTAAACTGGATAGCTCAGAACAGTAGTATGCAGTGAACTGTCTCCGTGCTGAAGTTACTTCTCAAGCGTTTTTGTTGAAACTGTTTTAAACGCAACTTAAGACATGCTGAGAACAACGCGTTATTTTAATTCCTTGGCTAGGTTCAGGTTTTTGTTTAAAGAACAACAAACCCCCTCTGAGGCAGAGGAGGCTCGTTTTTATGTGTTTTGAATACAGTTTGTGGAGTGTAGTAGTTCAGTTCAAGGAAAAAAGACATCCAAAGAGGTCAGATTAGCGTTTTAATGCCCAGTACTAGAGCATCTGAACTCGATCCCGATCGCCGATCAAAGAAAACCATTGTATGGAAATTAGACACGGAAAGCAACATTCCACCAATCTGTAGTGTACTCGCCCTTGTACTGACACCACATAGCGAAATGTGAGTGTGAATACGGATTTGGAATAATCGCGCTTTGTTGAAACGCCAACAATGTGTTTTGTATCTGACGAAAAAAAGTCTTTTAGTATCAGTTTTGTAGCGCAATCTTAACCCTCTTACTGGACATATAGTAAAAACATTTGTAGAATGTACTACAACGAAAGTAGGTTTTATCTTGATAGAGTGAAAAAATACCCCAAAATACTTATATAAGAAAAATTATTTTGGCAGTTTCTTAAAAAATAATCATTTACAAGTTTAAGTCAGTGTCGCACTTTTCAAAATGCATGGACATATTTATTTCAGTGGCCAAGAGAAAAGAAGAAAAGGAAGAAAAAATGCTTGAACTAAAAGCTAGGACGTTGGTTGCCTTTGGTTCTCCTGTTCGAACAGGGGGTCTGATGAAATACGCCTAGGATAGACAACGCAGACTTACATCCAACACCGTTGTGGAAAGGCTATCGTCTCTCCTTGTCACTCATTAAAAGCGGAGAAAACTACTCCTGATGACCTACGTTATAATATACGTACATATACAAGCGAAGAGTATTTATTTTTAAGAGTAGTTGACAGTAACCTGTGAAGTGATATTTCTATTAAAAGCACGTTCAGGGCAGTTGTTATTTGATAATCTCACTGGGGGCAAGACTGGAGAAGAAACGGCGCAGGATAGATGTGTGAACTTTGTACTGAAATTTTGTGATAATTGGGTAGAATTGAACGTGGCCTGCTGTCATGTCTACCTACCTTCTTCCTGGAGTGCAGTGACTGCATTGTTCAATGCATAATGACTTGTTTTAACATGTGCAATATAAGTTTGTTTGATAGGATTTTTGAATAAAGGACTTGTGTTTAACGCCTTTCTTTTTTATGGTGTTGATATACTGTTAGGAATTTCACCCCAAGAGGTCAACCTGAATTGAGCTCCAGATCTCAAACACGTGGCATTCTGCGCGCAGTCAGTATTCTTAACCGTAACGTTTGTCTCCCCTTAACAGAAGTATGGACTAGGATTGGCAATAGGCCAAATTACTCTTTTTAATCTGCCCAAGTCACAAAACACTTGAGCATGTGGTTACTTGCGCTTGTCAAATTAATATTTTTTAGTCGGACTGCCCAAGTTACAAACACGTGCGCGCACGATTATTTACGTTAGGAGTATGCCCAGGTTTATAAGAATACATCAAGTTAAAATAGTTTAAGACTTAAAATGTTTAAGCAATCAAGGAATCTCTTGCTTCTTCATCAACCTATACAGCATTTTTTTACAATAGTGCAACAGGGCAGAAGCAACAATATTAATCTAATCAAAAAAAAATTCAAAGAAATACGTCGAGTTGCTCTTTACATCAAGGCAGCACATTGTCGAATGACCAAGAGCCTTTGAAATCGCAGTGAACCAAAGTAAAAGGACGCGTAGCCTCTGCTGCGTTTCTTTTTCACGTCCGACATTTAAAAAAAATGGTAATCGATAAGCATAATCCAAAAATAGACTTTTAAGCAACAGGCACCGTCAAAGAGAAAACCCGCTTTAAAAGGAAACATTGAAACCAAACGTGAACTGAACGCTTTACTTTTCTTTATACCAAACGGACAGGTTACATGAACGGTATATAAAAACATTAAACAAGAAATGTTTTATATGTGGTCACCTATAAAATACTTCTAATTTATCTACTCAGCTCAATTTGCTGCAGCGCTCTGAATACTTCCCAGTTAAACAACTGTTCGGGAAATAGTACAAATAGAAAATTATAAACAAAACTGTTGCAACTTATTTCTATTGATATTTCAACAATTGAAGCAACCAATTATTATCTTTATCAACTGCAAAAAATTCGGTTATCAGATTGTTATTAATTTTAATTAAAATGCCCTTTTTCTCAATTACTGAACCAAATTTTAAAAATGCTGACCCCAATGAACTGCTCTGATGTGTATTTACAAATAGCATGATTCCCAGTGTTAAAATACTTTACTCTAAAGAACTGTTTTTCATTAAAATAACCACTTAGTGCCTCTTCACTGAAGTTTGTGCTACTAAAACTGCCAGGTGTTACAACACACCAAGGCCATGTTTCAATGCTGCAAAATGTGCATCAATCGATCTAGATTTCTTAAAATGTTCCATTCATTCACATCTAATATAACTGCTGCCAAATTTACAGATATGAACAATGGTATATCTAATCCACATTTTGGCTGTGCAAAGAACACCAACACATCTACTCCAGGATGGGCGTTTGAGAAAAGCACAGCTTGAACACATATGGGTGCTTGCCATCTGAAAATAATATAGTACGATATGATTCAAGAACTTCCAGGTTTGGACATCAGGTAATATCAAATCAACACTTTAAAAAAACTTAAATCGATACATCAGTTAAGATCTATCACAAAAATGTAAACCATTAACTTAAGATTGAGTTACACATCACGTAAAATTTTTCTCAGGTGTACTCCACAATTCACTTTAAGGTCAAAAAAATTAATTAGAAAAGATTTGAAATCAGCTAATAAGTGACAGTCTCAAAATTTTACAAAAACAAAAGTAATCTAATTTACTTATTATTATTATTATTTTTTTTTTTTTTTTAAAGAAAAGAAAAACTTACTTGGATTAGGAATCTCTGCATGGTTGGCACAGACCAAAGCCTCTATGGCATCAGCCTTGGCCTCAAACTCTATCAAACCTGTAGAACTGCGCTCAGCTGGAATTAAAGAACAGTTATGATTTTTTAAAAAACAAATTGTAGCATTATTTCCCCCACATTCATACACAAGTTCTTGTTTAAGGTTTAGACATAGATGCCAATCTTCAGATCACTTTTGTCCCACTTTTAGCATTTTTACATTCTAGTTATATAAATAGTCTTCCCATTTAGAAATTAATATAAAAACACTCATAGACAGAATAACTCACATTTGGCTGGGAATTGTTTCACTCTCATGGGTGGCTTTGCACCTGCAGCTGCAATTGTCTGCAAGGAAAAAGAAACAGGACCACTGCTTTACTGAGACGGGATAGGTGGGTAAATGTATGATTCATTTGTAAAATAAAAATAATAAACTCAAGTTAATTTCTTTCTTTTTTTTTTTTTTTTTTTTTTACAAATTGTCACAGACCGCTTGGAGAAATTTCCAACTACATGCTTACTATATCGCATAATTGTGATACTTAAAGACAAGGTATCAAACACATAAACCATTTGGCAAAAGCATTGGCAACACACACACACACATACCTCTTTTATCTCAGTCTCTGTAATATGTGGTGGTGCATTGTAGTAGTGAAGCACCTTGGCTGGTGGAGTAATTCTGTTCTTACTGGCTGCCTCTGGGTTAGTGAACCTATTGTTTCTGTTGCCCATGTAGTCTTTGAAGGATGGCGTGCCGTCAGGCAGGTCATGGGGGTTAGGCACATCCTGCAGGAAGGCTTGCTTTGAATAACTGTAATACATATCAAATTATTGGTTCTGATACACATTTTGATTCATTTTAGACCTATTTCTGGTTATAGTGTTAATATCCTGTTTGATGATGTCAACACTGCTGTTAACTCATGTATAATTTGACCATTTAAGTAAAAGTAATGACAATGGCATGAACAAAACAATACCAATATGGCTGTTTTTAAAATCTGACTTGGTCCCTTATTTAGGTTTGAAGGTGAAACTGCTTGCATATTACACCCAAGTTCAACATAATCCACAAAGGCCTTAGCTCGGACAAACTGAATGCCGTCTCTTTCTAGTTTATTTATCTACTTGATAAACTAGAGGATCAGAGAGGCGATACCGCCTCCGAATATTGTACCACCAGCTGGAGCAAGCGCATTCGTATAGACCCCCACATACACAAAATAAGGGACATAGCCACCAGTTTTGTGCTTGACAAGCTGTAAAAATGCAATCAACAAGAATTTTTAAACTATTGCAAAAAATATATATGGTATAATCAAATTTAAGTTCTTCNGTGTCTGTACATAAAAAATGATAAACTCAAGCCAATAGTGCAAAATTAATTTCTTTTTTTTACAAATTGTTTGTCACAGACCACTGGGAGAAATTTCCAACTACATGCTTACTATATCGCATAATTGTGATACTTAAAGACAAGGTATCAAACACATAAACCATTTGGCAAAAGCATTGGCAACACACACACACACATACCTCTTTTATCTCAGTCTCTGTAATATGTGGTGGTGCATTGTAGTAGTGAAGAACCTTGGCTGGTGGAGTAATTCTGTTCTTACTGGCTGCCTCTGGGTTAGTGAACCTATTGTTTCTGTTGCCCATGTAGTCTTTGAAGGATGGCGTGCCGTCAGGCAGGTCATGGGGGTTAGGCACATCCTGCAGGAAGGCTTGCTTTGAATAACTGTAATACATATCAAATTATTGAATTAATATATATTTTGATTCATTTTAGACCTATTTCTGGTTATAGTGTAAATATCCCGTTTGATGATGTCAACACTGCTGTTAACTCATGTATAATTCGACCATTTAAGTAAAAGTAATGACAATGGCATGAACAAAACAATACCAACACGGCTGTTTTTAAAATCTGACTTGGTCCCTTATTTAGGTTTGAAGGTGAAACTGCTTGCATATTACACCCAAGTTCAACATAATCCACAAAGGCCTAAGCTCGGAAACTGAATGCCGTCTCTTTCTAGTTTATTTATCTACTTGATAAATGAAGCATTTTGTAAGATTATGATACTGCAAGGGTCAGCAAACAAAAAGTGTATGTAAACGCTTTTATTCATTCAAAGTTTATTATCATGAAATATGGGCAAATAGTACCTGTGGTTCAGACTTACCCAAGCTGCAGTTTGTTTTCAAAGAAAAATGTGTTGTTGAGATTTTGAATAGCTGATGATACTGTCGAGGCGTCTCCCATTTGAACCATGGCTGCTCCATCTTTACTCTTCAGAAACTTCACCTAATAAAACATTTCAATTACATTCAGGTTTTAATTTCACTCATACAACAGTAACTCTTCTAGTACAATTGAAATCATTATGTATAATTATTAGTTTTTTTAACACCTTCTGCAGGGTTTGTTATCAGACATAACACAGCAAGTAAATTGTTCAGGAAAAAAATCTAAAAACAATAGCATATAAATCCTCTGCAAAGTCATTTCTAACTAATAAAACAAATAATACAATGAAATGTCAGCTGCCTTTCAATAATGAACCCGACTACTTTTGCACAGATTCATTCAATAATATAATCCCTAAACCACATTCACGTCACTCACCCTGACCACATTCCCATACAGACAGAACAAGTTGAAGATCCTGTCACAGTTCATCTTCTCGCTATTCAGTCCATACACCATCATGACTGCCCCCTGGACAGGGACATTGGCCCCTGGGGGCCCTTGTTGACCATAGCCCTGCTGACCATAGCCATCTGACCCACCGCGGCCATAAGGGGTGGGCTGAAGGGGGGCACGCCCATAGGGATCCTTAAAAACATTTCATTTTCAAGATGCAGGAATTCAACAAAATTCTGTTTTTTTTTTTCGACTAATTTTACCTGAATATGTAGCACAGAATACAATTTTTTCCCAGCTAAGTAAGATTTACCAGTGTGATTATGTTATGAAAAAGAAATATGATAGCATGTGTAAGAGGCAAAATGAGGTGCCTTCTTAATCTTTCCCTTCAGACAAATCTTAAATTTAGCATTTCTAACCAAGCACAATCTTTGTCTTCCCAGTCTACAGAAATCAAGTATGAATTCCAAAATGATAATGTACCCATGAGTTTACCTGTCCGTACCGTCCTCCCTGTCCACCATACTGCTGGTTGCCATAGCCACCATATCCACCACCCCAGTAGTCATAGCCATCCCCCTCCATACCATAGTTACTAGCAGCTGGGGGAGGTGGAGGTGCCCCTGGTCCACCACTTCCTGCTGAATAGAAGGGAAGACCACTTAAAAGCTGGGTTAAGTTGGAAGATACAGATGACCAAACGCACGTTTCTTTCTCCATGGAGCCCAGCAGTGATATATTCTTACAATAGGCAATTCTTCAAAAAATTTTAATTAATTCATTTTATTATTTTTATATTTACCAAAGACTCTTAAGTACTCAGATAATGGAATGCTTTCAAATAAGCTTCAAGGTAATGTTAAAAAGCAGACATCATATCAAAATGTGTGTCCTTTCCAAATTAAACAAATGGTGCATTATTCCAAACATGCTTTATGTACTGTTTCCTAGTATACATTCAAGATAAGGCTACTACAACCCCCTTTGGTGATCAACACATACTGTATGGTTGAGGAGCAAGCCCATATCCCTTGGGTGTCTCCAAAAGCGGCTTACTCTTGGGGGCCTGAGGAATATTTGCTGGAAAAGCAGAATAAAGAAATAACATCCCAGTTGTCTGATTTAAATTACATTTCTAAAAATGTATGATGAATTAGATAACTATTTCTATTAGACATACTTGTATAGCTAACAAATTGTCATTTTTGAACCATGGCATATATTACATTTAAAAACTATTACAAATAACAATAAACTGAATGTGATTTTTATCTGAAAAAAAGATATCATTAACAAATATACCACAAAACAAATACATTTCATGTACACAAAAGAGAGAAAAATGCTGCACTCCTTGCAATTATATACAAATCACAATTTTCTTCTTAAATTGATTTTCTTAAAAAAAACCTCAGATATCATATGGAAACTAGGAAACTAAAATACATATACAGTCGAATTGCACCACAATGGTTAGGAAAAAAAACACTGAATAATATAAGGCATGGTTTTTAAAACTATATTCACAAAACATACCGAGGTTACCTCTGCACTTCCTTCCCTACCTCTTTCCATGCTCAAAATACCTTGACCAAGACTGGATGGACAACTACCTCACAGGCATCCAATCCTATATACAATAGTACATAAAAAAATACACCTCTACCCAACACACATCTTTTGTGATACTGTACATGTTGGTGACCTGTCTGATGTATAAAAATATTCATGTGGGCACATATTGTTCGGTTTTTGTCATATCCTGGAGTTGTGCTGTAGACTGTACTATATTGTAAGCATGCAAAGTAATATCCCATGGGGCATGGTACATTTTGCTTATGGTAAAGGTAGTCGTCTTACAACATTTATGTAGGAAAAACCTGTCTTGTCTTAGTGTATAATGCCTTATTTGATACTGTATAGCTAAGGTAACCAGGTAAGTAAGTAATTACCAACTTAGCAGTATGTGTGACCTTATTATAAATACAAGTACTTTTTTAGTGCATAAACACTTAAAATTAAACTACAGTAGAAACATGTTATTCAAATATGAGATATACTAAATCTGAGCCCCATTTTTCTGCTCCCCCATCTAAATCTTGTAATGTTTATGCAATGTTCTAGATGACATGTATGGCAAAGATTACATAAAAATTGTTTAGTGGAATATTTCATATTTTTCATGCATACAATTATAAATAAGTTTATGTAAACTGTACATCTTTCCAAGTAAAAAATACAGATATTGTCCTTGTCAAAGCATTGGCACGCTTTGGGCATGTTACAGATTTTTGTGAAATTTAATTTATAAACATGTTTCACATTTCTAAACATTAAGGAACAAAGAAGGAAGCTAAATCTGTGAAAAATAAGGGCCATTTTTTATGAATTTGTGTAAATATGACTTGCATTTAAAAAGAAGCTACCAAAAAAATATATATATATATTTAAAAAAAAAAAAGATAAAAGGTTCACAAAACTGCCCCAAAATAAAAACTTAGCGAGTACAACTTATCACTGTGTATGCCTGCTTCTGTTCAATCATAGGTCTTCTTCTTGTGATCTGTTGGTTGCAATGTTGTGCTTCACTACATCTGAATGCTAGTCTGTATTTGCATAAGAAACTCCAGTTTTGAAGTGGAGCAGGAGAAAAATAGCACACATGAAGTACAGGTAACTGTCAACTGAGATATGTTGAATGAAAAAAAAAGGCACACACAAAACAGTTAAATAGCTTTACAGGCTATACTGTTGTAATGGAACAGATGGATTGGAGAGAGTTGAAAAAAAGAAGATATCTCTGTATGACAGCTGTAATGCACTGGTTTCAAGTTTTTTCAGTACCACACCAACAGTTGTTGTTGAACTGCACTTATTACTGTTTGTTGTTTACTTGCGTGTACGATATCAGCTGAAGCTTGCCTGGTTGTGGTAAGTATAGTGGTGATGCACAATGAGTTGCTGTGTTTTCCTTGACGGTTATTTTGAAAGTTACTGTAACTGGATAGCGCCTTGAGAGCTGGATGATTGCTGCTTTGTATGGTGTTGATGTGCCCAAGGATGTTGAATGTACCCAAGCATGTTTGCGCATCATGCACTGCTCGAGTCATGCTGCATGTCTCCCAGTTTGTGGTATATGAGCTTCTGCTTGTCTGTGTTTAGTACTGGTCTCTTGTATTCATGGTCTGTAGCAGTGAGTGGCTCTGCGTGTTTCTTGTATAACTGACTTCTTTTTTTTTTTTTTGCACAATTTCAAAGTGACATAATGAGCCACAGTATTTGACTTGTTATATAGTTGCCTCCATGTCTAATTATTTTAAATATTCCCAAGAATTTGACCAAAAGTTATAACATTCAGATATTTTAAAACCCAACTTAACAATCGAAACTATTTTTATCTGGGGAAATCTTAAAATAGAAGCAAAGATTTTCAAATACTGTGGCATCATTTTAAACATCATAACATGTCTAAGATTTCTTAAAGTACATTATCGAATAACTTACTTTACCACTATCAATGTGCATTTAAAATAGAACTGCAACAAATATTGTTTCTGTAAGAGTACTCAATACACTGAAATCAATTTCTTATATATATAGCTCGTTCTCACCTCCAGGATTAGGATTGGTGTAGTCCCAGCTCTCACTGTCATTTTTATACACATTCAATGTGGTAGGCTAGTGTAGAAAAATAAAGCAAGTACTACACAAGCTTACATACAACATGAAAAATGAACATGGAAATTTTATACCTGTCTGTGTCTGAGACAATAATTTTTAACTGAATTTTCAAAGTTTTGAATATCTAAAGAGATACATTTGTCTTAATGCTTAAATCTTTCAACAAGTTTATTTCCACCTTAGAAAAACATTTAACCTCAACAAAAAGGAAAAAAACATGGTCTTGACTAAATTCCAACAGTATACTTCCTACCTTGGCAAATTCCATCTTGAGAGTACAACAACCAGAGTAAATATCAGCACCATTCAAAGCTTGTTTGGCTCTCTGAGCAGATTCAATACTGTCAAATGTGTGACAGTTAAAGAAAAATCAGTACATATGTGGTTCAATTTAAAAATATGTATATAACTTGTAAATTCAATTTTTATTAGCTTGCTTAAACCCGATGCCTGAAGCAACAAAAAATTGCAGTTGTATTTCAGAAAAAGGCTCTAATTCACAGGGGAAGAGTTTCAACTCAAAAATAAATATAAAAAATTCAAGATCAAAGATAAAGGAAAAGAGTTCAAACTGCATAATTTGTCAAGGATATTCCACCATAGCCTGCACACCATTCTTCTTGAAGATAACAATACGGAGGACCTGGCCATTAGGACTGCAGATTGTGTGTAACACATCCTATATGAAAGAGCAATATTTACAAAACACCACTTCACTACCAATTATGAAACATAATGACTTAAAAATCTAAAATAAAATCAACAAATTTAGAAAACGATAAAAGTAAACTACATTTTACTTATTATATGTATTTCAGTTTGACTTTATACTTATTACATGAATGAGGTGTATGTTTGAGCAAATGCTTATAAAAAACAGAACAATTTTGCATAAACAACTCCTAGTGAATACTCCAAGCTCATTTAGAGCTGAAATGACCAAGGTTAGCTTCAAGGAAACTATGACATTTAGATAAACAAATTACCCAAAGGTGAACTTACAACTGTAATAGGGTACTGTGGATTGAGAACTGTTATCAGCAGAACCTTGTTGGCAGCCTTTGGATCATCTGGGCCACTGAAAATTTATACATCAAATTACCTCTTTCCTTTATCTGAAATGCACTACAGTGACTACAAGATATCTGAAAATTAAACTGTGTTTGCAAGATTCACAAATTTGTATGATATATAAAAATGCTTTAAAACACCCACTTAGTCTAATAGCTAAATAGATATGAATTAGTCTGAGTATCACTACGTGCACAATGATTCATTTACTTACCCGGACCTTTGTATCTTTTGACTGGTAGAATAGTTGAAAAATGCAGGCATTCCTTGCACATAGATCTGACTAGTCTACAGAAGGCAAGCATATGATCAATGTCACATATAGGGAATATACATATAAAAGAATGTCTCATCAAGAGATTTATGCAAAAGTAACAATGAAAAGGTACTTTATAAACTTCACAGTTGTGTTAACTACATAAAAAAAACATCATTCATTACATCTGCTGTAATATGCTTGCTAAAATATGCTGTTCACAGATCATTAAGAAAACTAATCAATCATCACTGTAACAATGTCTTGATATATATATATATTTTTTTAAAATATGTTTTTAAGGATGAATTCTTCATTTCCATATAATACTTTACCTGTGCATATTTTATCAGACTTATGGCTCCATTGATATCCTGGAAATAGTAAATTAATTTCCTCATCCACTGGTTTACTTTGTGAAACTGTCTTAAAGTACTTCAGTCACAACATTCGTCATCTTTTAAAATTCTGAGTGAAGTTAATTTTCAAATTCCAATTATTAAGAAATAAAATAACAAGTTATTTACAAAAATCAATTACTAGTAATACATACATCAAACTCCACTAGTGCTTGTCTTTTCCTGGGCATCATAATCACATACCTTAAAAAATCAACAATATGCATTTACTAGTCACTCAAACAATGCAACAATGGAGCATTTTTTTTTACCAAGTTATCAAGTTACATGACATTATTACATCAACTTGAAAGTAATATATATTCAAAAAAGACTCATTATCTCATTAAGAAGATTTCTCACGTTATCCACAAATTGGACATTAATGCTTACCCAATAGTTCCAAAATGCTGCAGTGCTTCAATTAAATCATTCTCAATGACTCTCTCTGACAGCCCACGTACATGGATCACTGGAGACGGAGAGGGTTTGTGTGGGTCTTCATAGTTATCCTGAATAAGCATAACCATATGTAATCTGATTATGACAATGTTTTCGGGTATTTACTGGTATTCATTCTAGTTTTTATTTTTTCTAGACATTTTATAATTAGTAAGAACCACCCATGGTGCAATTCAATATAAAAAGGGCAGTAGAATAAGGGGATATCTATTTATTCACATTGATTCTGGGTCCTACCTGGATCTCTTTCTTAAATTTAGGTGCATTTTATAAAAATTTCAGTACCCCTCTCCCCCCCCCCCTTTTCAAATGCCGGTGTTTCAATCCACCAAGAACATTCCACTTTCACTGTTTCTCAACAGATTAAACAGAACCATCATTTCAGATACGTCAACCGAATGCGTACATGCTTGCTTTGTTTGGTTCAACTTTATCAACATAGTCAATGGCGAGGGACCGGCTAGGTCAATGCAAGGTCGTTAAATGCATTGTATAAGTTGACGCTAGAAAACCAGATAAAAGTGCAACATTTGCATAGTGTTTCAAATAATTAAATTAAGCTTACAGATTGTGCTGATGTTATTCCTCTACCATCATTTTCGGTTCTTAATCTTTTCGTAGCGTGACCCTCGTACGACGCCATCTTGCTTGCAAGTACTCGTCTCGTGTGTCCGTGGACGGTTTTGTTACTTGCAATTCTTTTTAAAATTACAGAGCAGTTAGCTCTACGCTTTGATCCCAAGTTTAAATTTTTTACATTTATTTTTTACTGCAACAAAAACAGCTTAGTAAATCAATCAAAATAAAAAAAGAGTATGACCTTGAACTCACGTATGATAGTACTTTGTCAAGTTCGTTTACCAAGCAGCAGCCGGTGCTGATAATCTTCTTTAAACACTTGAGTTTACAACGAACCCAGAAGATGACAACCATCGAAAAAGGAGCATATGGGAAAACGAAAGATGGAAAAATTGTAGACAGGTTCCGTAGATCCATGCTTAGTTAAATTGTTAACAGTCTATTTGTGGTTTAAACTTTAATTGATAAACCTTCCACTGGCACCTCGGAGAAAGGCCTTACATGCACTATACTTGACCGTCATGCACTGCATATGGGTTTTTACTCTATCTCTTTCTTATTGCGGTCTAAGCCCAGACAGTATCTTATCTGTGAATTCGCTTAACTGACCTTAATCCTTATTTCGCCTTAGCAGAGAAAAGTAGTGCATATACAGTTATTGAACTTTGATGCATTTTAGATTTTTCCTTGGTATTGCAGTGCTGCAACCCACAGAAGTCTATATCTAAATTAAATTAAATTATTTTAATTACTCATTTGAATTTAAATTATTCTTTTACTTTTCAGCAAAATTGATCACATAGGACATTGATTTATTTTATTATGTTTTAAGATACACTCTTAAGAATCAGAATGGCATGACTGTTGAAATCATCACTTTTGGAGGAATCATCACTAAAATCATTGCCCCAGATAAAGATGGAAAATTAGATGATGTTTGCCTGGGCTTTGATAATATGGAAGGTACATTAGAAAAAAAGACTATTAATACAAATATATAGCCATATATTTTTATAAGCATTTTTAAGTTGCAAATGCATGCATTTTGTAAAAGCACAGCAAAAACAACAAAACAAATAAACATTGGCTGCTTTCAGTTTGAGTCGAATATCATATAATCAGCATAATATCTGATAAAGAACAATATGGCTTAATAATTGTGAACAAGGCAAAAGACATAAACTTATGCTTATTTATAAATTTTCATTTCACAGGTTATGAGGCAAAGCACCCATATTTTGGTGCTCTTGTAGGCAGGGTTGCCAATCGTATTGCTGGTGGAAAGTTCACTCTAGATGGCAAGACTTATGAACTGGCTGTGAACAATGGACCAAATCATCTGCATGGAGGGCTCAAGGGATTTGACAAGGTTATACTGAACAGCATATTGATATTGTGTTTTTATTTATTTGTAATAAAATAAGATTTTTAAAAGGATTTTTAAAAAGAAAGAGAGAGAGAGAGGGGAGTCACAGAAAACACTGAAATCATCCATACCATTAGAGAAAGGTTGATTTGATCTTCAAGTATGTAGTGTTTGTTTTCTTGTTTTTTTTTTTTTTTTGTTTGTTTGTTTTTGTTTTAAATGTTAATGTTTTTGTCAAGACAAAGACTTGTCATTAGTTAATGATTTTAATTGACATTACTGTTGCTCCATATTAAGATATGTTTTATTGTATATATATCCCTTTTCCCCTCTTTCTACTGACTGTCATTTTTTCTTTTTTTTTAAATAATTGCCTCAGTTTTTTACCTTCCCTTTGAATCTCCCCAGGCTGTGTGGACCACCAATGTAGAGGGGACTAAGCTTCACTTAACTCATACTAGTCCAGATGGGGATGAAGGCTATCCAGGGGAAATGACCGTCCATGTGACGTATGAATTGACCAGTGAGAATGAGCTTATTCTGGACTATTCTGCTACCTCAACTAAAGCAACACCCATTAATCTGACCAATCATGCTTATTTCAATCTAGCTGGACAGGTTTGTCAAAAATTCCAACATTTTGAAGGTTAAGCATTTCTCTTGATAGAAGGACAAATATACAAATTTTATATCTATGATAATAACCTATTTGAGAATTATTTGAGCTATTGAAATGAAAATACATAAGCTATAATTTTTCTCCTATTCAAGAAAGTTTGTTTAGTGATAAATGCTTCACTGCATGTTTAGTAAAAATGTGATGTAAATCTAGTAAAATTTATAACAGGTATGTTTGTATGTTTATTTTTGTGATTTTTCAGGGTACAGCCAATGTTTATGATCATTATGTCACCATTAATGCTGAGACTTTCACACCTAAGGATGAAAACAGCATTCCAACAGGTAAACGAAAGTCTTAAATATTTCTATACAAACTGCACATTTGATACTACAGGTCAGCTGTGCCTTGAATTAAAAGAAAAAGATGCCCATAGGACATTTTTTCATAAATATTTGAAAAATAGCCAGATCAACAGTATTTTTAGATGGATTTCTTTTATTGTTGAAACTGATACGGTATACAAGTAGTGTATGTACTTTGCTTTTTATCAGATTTGGCAGATCTTATCCCAGAAGCACACCATTTGCAGATTTTGTGAAACATCACTGAAATATTTTAATATTTTAACATTTAAAAATGTAATAAATTTTAAAAATTGAACTTCAAATTGACAAAATAAAAAGGATGTTTAATTTTTGAAAGATGCATTTCGTGTAATCTTTCAGGTGAGATTGCCAGTGTTGAGGGCACAGTATTTGACCTCCGCAAGCCAGTAAGAATAGGAGACAGAATTAATAATGTTCCTGGAGATAAGGGTTATGATCATAACTTCTGTGTTGGAGAGAAGAGAGAGAGGAAACACATTGCAAAGTAAATATGATTCCATTCCCATACTCATATGAGTAATTTGGTCTAAAAGTTGACTAACTTCAATATTTTACCTAATTTTTACTAAGACACTAAGACCTTGTATATTATATCAAAGATATAAACAATGGTTTCAGAATTATTTGATTTTTAAAATTATCTGAGTGTAAAGAAGTACTTATTATATTTTTGTCAAGACTAAAATTTGCCATAAGTAAATGTATTTAATTGACAGTTATTGTTACTATTTAATTATTGAATATTTTTGATAAACAACTTATTGAGAATTTGAAATTCTACAGAGTTGAGCACAGGGCCAGTGGTCGTGTCATGGATGTGTACACAGAGCAGCCGGGAGTCCAGCTCTACACTGGGAACTATTTGGCAGGAATCAGTGGCAAAGGTGGTGCCATCTATGGACAACATTCTGCACTTTGCCTTGAGACACAAAATTACCCAGATGCTGTAAACAAGGTGATTATATAACTCTTTGAAGGACTCTGTATGTAAATGTTGGTTTACCTTTAGTTCAAATGTTCAAATGTTTGTCACTTTTGCATTGAAACCTCTATCAATTTTTTCTCTGATGGTAATTTTCTTTTTGAAAATATTGCATTAATTATGCTCTCCTTTTGTTATCTTTTTTGATACAGTTGCAAATATTGGTGTTCTCAAAATGTGTTAATTTTCTCTGTTGTAACATTCAGTGTTTGATCTTTAGCTTTTCAAAATGGAACTATTTAGTGTTTGTTTATTTTCAGCCCAATTTTCCCAATGCCATTCTGAAGCCAGGGGAGACCTACAGACACACCACCTCCTACAAGTTTTCCACTCAGGCTTAAGGCTTTCATAAGAACCATTTACAGGTGGTCATCTACCAGTTAACACCCATTTTATATGTGTTGTTACTATCAGATTGGTATTTTTGATAACACGATTTGTTATAAAGGTTGCCTGGTGACAATATGTCTTCCATAGATATGTGTATGTTTTTATGTACCTACTTGTTATCTGCTCTTGTTGCTAAACTCTGAAAAATTCATAGTTTATTTACTAGCATATTCAGCATATGTGCCTGTTATGATGCAGTGCAGTAGTGCAATTTATAAAGTGCAAATAATGGTGTGCAATGCTGTTACATTATGACGCATTTTAAAAGGATTAGTATTTCCATGTGTAGTATGCAATAATGTTTCTGATTTCATTGCATGGTTTTAGTGATTTTTCATCCTGAAAAATTTAAAATATTCATGTGTGATTTGAAGTGCTTTTGGATTCTTGTATCAAGTTGGTTGTCAGCGGCTATTTCATGCTGTTTGTTAGTCTTATTGATAGATATATTTTTTACCAAAGGTTGGATCTTAATTTGATAACATGTTATGATGTGCAAATTTAAGATAGTATCTGAATTATACCGAGCATCATTTGGGTTTATAACTTGATCAGAAAGAAGTTTATGTCTTATATGGTGCTACAAGAAAATAGAATGATAGATATAGATTAAGGTTTTGATAATGGTTTGATGAGTATATTTACTGCTGTGTTTATCAGTATTACTTTTGTTTTATAATAATATTATAACCATGGTACAGTTCAGCCTGGGTTACTGATGACTTCAGTCTTCACTTCTCCATTGTGCCAAGATATACGTACTCTTTGATTAAAGAAATATTTTAAAGAAACTGCCAAACTAACAATGCAGTGGCATATATATTATGCAAATTTTGATGATTAATATGTCTCCATTCAACTTACTAGGGGGAAATATCTTAAAAAAACGACCCAATGTTTGATTTTGATTGATTGTTGCGATATTGAAAGCTTTTGAATATTTTATGCATTCAATTGTAGTGCCTTTGATTGATGGATAAGGCTTGGTAGAAGTTGTATTTTTTCCGCACCATCACCGGTGTGCTTGTTATGTAGGTGATAGTAAAAAATTCTACAGATGATTATTTGAGAGCCGCCTACTGCCATTTACATTAAATATTGATACATTGATATTTGACAGTACTCCCAATATTGTAAACTGTCATAAATTTGTCTATTAAATTCCCTGAGGAAGATTGGTATAGAAATTATGAAATGGAAGTGTTTTATTTTTTGATTATGTCACCTATCATACAAATGTTTAAAATGTAAAAGATACAAGCTTTAAAATGGGGCTAAAGTTTTAAAAAGAAATATCGTGGCAAAAGTATTGGTTTTCATTTTTAAATGAAATTCGTGTCTTTTTTTTTTTTTTTTTTTTTTTTTTTTTTTTCCACATCTTTCTAAGACTGGGTTCCCATGCCTAGATCGATCCATTTGGATCGATATATCTCCCTGGGGAGTCTCACTAAATAGCTATCAACTTAACCTGCTTAAATGTCGGTCACGCCTACCGAATCAGCTAGGGGGTAAAGATAATTACTCCCTAACAACTTTACTAGACGTGACAGACGTTTAAGCTGGTTAAGTTTACAGCAAATTAGTGCGACTCCCCTGGGAGATAGATCAATCCAAATATATGTGGGAATGGTCCCTAACTCCGCGTCTCTAATTAACCATGCACCTCTATCTTTCTACACATCTCTCCCTATCAACATCTTCCCATTCTCTGTCTTTCTGTGTTCCCCTATCTCTTAACTAACTTTTATAATCTGAACGTGACAAAAAAAAAATAATAAAATAAAAAATTGCTAGGTAAGGCATATGCTCGATTTTGAAACAAAGCTCAATTAACAATTAATAATGGATCACACATCAAGGTGCAGCAGAGTGATAACCATTTCAGTTTTTCGAAAATAATGAATATGTGGAACCGTCACGATAGCAGACCAGAATAAGCACACGTGCTAATCATTCTTTGATTAATGGGCTCTATGTTCAACTATATTTCGCGAACAAACGTCAGCGCCAGATATGGTTTAGCAAGGCGAAACATCTCCTCTCAATCACTTGTGTCGCTCATGAATAACGAGTGTCTCTTTATGATATGGGCGTTAAGTGCTGCATGGCTACAACTATTAGCAAGGATGTTAGCTTTATGAGATGTAAACATATCTTCTGTGTGATATATAGACTGAGGAGTGGGCATATGGAACTTCAACACAGCACAATTGCCGGCAACATGAAGGACGGTAACGGCGCAGAAACAGATAGCGATCTTGGACCTCGGTTGACTCTTGTAGCAAAAAGTGAACCAGATAATGAAAGCAATAAAGATGGATATGATCTACGCCTGCCATTAAGAGAAAAACGCTCCCTTAATCCGCTTCGACCCAACCAGCCAATTGTAGCACGGAGACGAGCGAGTTTACCCACCAACAGCACCAACAATGTAGATTTTGTAATGAAAGAAGTGAGGCGGTCACTTGAATTTAATGTCGTCGCGAACAGAAATCGCATATCCACAAGCATTGGAGACGGAATACGAGAGACTTTACAAAACAACATTGGCCAGAAAGTGTCATCGAATCAAGCGAATGCAGAACCGAAACGTGAACTCAGTTCGCACGAAAGAAGTAAATCATCCCCGCTAGAACAGGGTTTAAGTGGATGTGAAGACGAAAAGGAATTGGTGTCTCGCACGGATGATCCCGCAATTCGTACCCCTACAAAATATAAACCCGTCGATAATGCGTTTGTATTAGCAGATAGCTCGCAACGTTATAGACCGACCGGCCTGCGAAGAAAATCGATTCAAGTCGACGGCACGGAGGGGCTCCGTGCTCCCGGTAGGCTTGAACTCCGGCGGTGCTCTCTCCCTGATTCCCAGAGGATCTCGCACAAGGAAAGTTCCGTGGCAACTTTGACACCAAGAATTAAACCTGTTGTAAAGGACGGAGGGGAAGAAGCATTCCAATCGAAATAATTGCATGGTGCATTGCATGATCAATATGATTTAAGGGGTTTTCTTGGAAAATAATCGTAAATCAGACAAAAAGCACAATTGATGACCAAATGCATTATATCATAAATATACAATCCATAATTTACAATGACTGTTTTGCTTTCCCAGCAAATGGAAATGGAGTACAGTTCATTCGACGATGGCATACTAAATAAGTCATACATGTATATGTCATACCTGTTATTCACGCAGGAAACAATGCGTGCAACATTCTTTTTTTTTTTCTTTTAAAATATTCGACGTGCGTTTAGATTTGTGCAAAGTCAGATTATGATAAAACGCAGTCCGAGCATTAGGTCCTATACTTTTCAATACAGCAACAGGTCCGATAACCCTGAAAACAGAGTCAACTTCCTGTGTGAGTTTTTAAGTTAGCGCACTAATTTCTCAATAAAGTGCATCCTGCAGCGACGGAAATGCAAACAAACATTGGTTTTGCAACATGCTAATGATAGAAAAGAATACACAAATGGAATTTTGTATATTCATTATATTAAACCCTATTAATGTATATTTTGTCATATGTAAGGCTTAAAAGTAGCTTACGTATGAATGATTGATACAATCACGTAATGGCAAGGTTAATCCTTCGTAATTGCTTTCAGTTTAGCATCAGGTTTAAATAAAAAACTTAGAGGTTAATCCAAAGTTTGTGAAAAGGTCTGATATCCCCACTCAAAACGAAGGCGCTATTTAAACCTTCTACCACCGGGTAGTCTAGATGAAATTTTAGCCATTGGTCGTGATGCCCCGTCTTACAGGCCCTTTGCTTATTATAACACAAAGATACAAATATATATATACATATATGCTACAGGCATTGCAAGAGCTTAGTGAGAAATGATGGGAACCTTTAAGACGGTCCTTTAGTCTTCATTTCTATAGTTAATATTTTTAAAACAGGACCTGATCAGCCATCCCTCTTTTAAACAGTGCGATAAGCTCTTCTAAAAACTGTATAAATCACCGTTCCTACCGTCAAAATCTAAATACGTTTCATTTTTAGGGAGAAGTCAAAAGTCTTATTGGTATCTAACGGTAAACACACAAACCTCAGAAAGTCATTTTAAACTGAAGGCCTGTAAGCTTTCATATGCAAAAATGGCAATCGGTTTTACCATGACGTGAAAACGTTCTTCTTTTAGGGGTACGTGGTAAATTCTGAAATCATTAAAAAAATAAAATGTATCTGAAAGAACCCACGCGCTAGTATTTCCCAGTAACCACCGCGGTACGCACCCGCCAACGGGAATGGTATGCTAGCAGAAGTAAATATATATTTTAACCAAAGACTACTTTTTTACAGCCCGGTATAATGTTATAATATGTATCAAAATCAATAAACCAGACGTTCTTCTTCTTCTTTGGCAATTTTTATATTACACTTTTTAAATTTTGTGCAGGCACCCTTGGTAGATTTATATTATACATAGGCCTATGTTATACATTTCCCCAAAACTCATTAACTCAATTTTTAATGACTAAAATAAACAGACTTTTTTGACATCATGCCAAACAGAACAGTTCGCAAGCGCAGGCAAACGTCAAGACATCTTTCATTTAAACAAAATTTTATCAGTGGCATGCTGGTGCTTTCTGTGCCCTGAAATGTGTCAGAAGTGCTGTCTAATTGCTACAGATGTGCCAAGACAATGCGCTCAGATACTGGTATGCTATCTACGACTGCGAAATGGTGTCCTTGTTATTGGCAAGGAGGTAAGTTACAGCATCCATACAGGATCACGAGACATTTTAAGATATAAATCCTTTAAAATAAAAATACCAAGTGCAGTGAGTTTATTTTTATTTCTTTTTCTTTACGTAGAATTTAGTCTCCAGACATTTGTAAGAATGAATTAGAATTTTACGTTTAGGCAAATTTACACATTGTTATATCAAATACTGTATCATTTCTTGTAAATCTTGTCATGAATTACCAAACGCCTCTAAATTTCCTTTGCCTTTTATAACCTTTAAAGAATATTAAAAATCTGTTGGATCTTAAAATTTATGTTGTGAAGTGTTCGTGTTTTCTTTATTTTCATGTTTTTTTTTTCTATCTACTGGTCTTTAAATGACTCTCATTGTAAGCATCATCACAACATTTACGTAAGAGGACGGTTATTTATGCCAAAAAGACTTGGTAGTATATGGCCAACAGAAATAGCCTACACATGTACATGCATTTATGTATATGCAATATGTATGTAGGCCTCAGTCAGAACCGAACAGTTTCAATGCCTCTATATATCTATTCAAGCTCACTCTGCACACCCGTGTCTTGACTGTGGATATGCTACACGCATTATTATACCATTAACTTGCAAGGAGATAGGCTGCCTTTTTCTTCTAATCACTATAATGGACAGTATGTGTAAAGTCATCCTGCACCAAATATCCGCATTGCCCAAATGTGTTAGAGTGCTTTAAGCCTTGAAGCCAGGGATATAATCTTACGCAGCTGTCAATAGACTATTCTTGTCTTTTACTAGGGTAGTCAAAACCATAGGGATACGATCTGATTGGGAGATGGTGTCATTCTCCTATCATTACAACATAATCGGACAACTACAATGTACATACAAGTCACTGACTATTGCGCACGGGCTTTCAATTCAACCATGTATCGATTATTTCGAGAGGATGAACTGAATCATATTTACAAGATGAACCTTTCCTATTATCGTGAATATATAATCTTAACCTGCTAATTAAAAGGTGCGAAGCAGTAGAACGTGTTAATGCACGTTTTTGTGAATTCTTTTGTGTAAGTCTCACCTGTCGCCGCAATACAATATTTATAATCCAATTCCGTTCTCATCTGCATAGCACGTTACGCACCAAAACACTTTTAAGTGGCGAGTGTATGAAGTGTTTAAAATTAATCGATTTACACAATCGTCTACTATTGCGACCCTAAAAATATATTAGATGGCAGTGTCTTAAACCTCTGCGAGGCAATCTAGTATTAGCTTTCCTCGAAACACAAACATAGCTTGTTGCATCCATTGATGCGTATTGATTAGGTTTAAATATTTTATCAGCCTTGGGCCTACCTAAGACAACGGTCCTAGCAAAAAAATCTAAGCGGACCAACATAATGGTTTTGGGTAACAATACGTGCTTGTGTTGTAGTAATTGAAAAACAAGACAGTGGAACGGCAATATTTAAAGAATGAAAAATCTAATCTGATAAGTGGTTTGCAAACTTTCAAAATTGGGATCGAAACAAAAGACACTATGTTCTGTGTACATTTGTTTGGTTGATAACCGACTATTCAGACTTGTCGTTGGTGTTGTTCTTTTTTTCTTTTGAAAATCTAATCTGATAGATGGTTTGTAAACTTTCAAAATTGGGATCGAAGTAAAAACACTATGTGCTGTATGCCTTTGTTTGGTTGATGTTCGCGATTTAGACAAGCTGTTGGTGGTTTTTTATTTGAATTTATGTTCTACGTAATAGTGTCATCGTTTGATACAAACGCTTGTTTTCAATATTTTACTGAACGAGCATCTTGCACAAAAATAATTCTAATTTAGGCCCTAATTATCAGTCAATTCCACCGAATACTTTTTGTTCAATCTTCTCAACATTATCTCTGCTATTTAGTCAAAATGAAACAGGCCCTTGTAGCTACATATTTGCCGTGAAAATTTCAAAAATGGGTGGTTGATCGGCCCCTGGCTCTGCCATTGAAACCACTATTTGAATTTTGTATATGTACTACCAACATGACTCTATACTCCATCTTTACACTTGTTCCAAATATGTTGGTAACTCTACAAAAAGGACATGTGGCATGGATATAGGTTACATCTTGGTTGTTTTTGTACATGTACCTCGTCAAAATATAATAAAATAACACTCTTGGAATAATTTTTTGGTGTTTTTTTAAATTAGTTTATGTGATGTGTCATGAAAAACAACAACGGGAATGTTGTAAACACAGTGACATTTGCAAGAAAGTGAATTGGCAAATGTCAAACCAATTTGAAACACTAATTGTTTGCATTGGTACCGGGGAAAATGTTGTCTGCGTAATGAAAACCTAGCTGACAGTCTAGTAATACTGGTCAAGTTGTTGGTAGGATTGAATTGGGTTTTGATTCTTGGTGACATTTAAACTGGTACCACTAATTTTCTGGGTGTGCATAGCTTCATTATGCTCCACTGCACAATGTAGCTCCAACTGCTCGCATGTAACGTCCTCTTCGCACAATTATTCTCCATTACGCGTATGAAGAGAACTGTGCCATTCATCATCCCTTATCTCTATTCCCTTATCTCGTATTAATTGATTCCCTTTTAGTTAGGTTCACATAATTTTTTAATAGTCATTGAGATAATTGGGGTTAATAAGTGCATCTTGATTTTGATTTCTAATAACTCAATTGTTTTCTGAAACATAAATAAACAGTGGAATGCGTTTTCAAAGATATTTCTTTGGAGACAAAAGTAACGCTGTTAAATGCACATGAAGACTCGGTTACATGAGCAAAGTGGTGATTTAATTTGATTTGCTCTAGACAGTGCGATAAGTCTTCAATTTCTGATCGTTATCACGAGAAATAAGATGTTATACTATATAGTGTATTGTACAATCAACCACATTTGGGTTAGGGACACTACACGTTTAATATACAGTTAAAATGGAGCATATGCAGTACAGTAGTTTGCCAATTGAAGTAAAGTGGAAACTAGTGTTGTCGACAAGGAGAATATGTCGTACGGAACATTAGGAAGATAGCATTTCCATCAATGAACTACAACTTGGTTTATTGTTTTACCGATATTTAAACTGGTTTTGTGGCCTTAGAACACTCTTAAGTCTGCCGAACAGTAGTATGCCAACTTCTCTACACGGAGAAAATATCGTGCAAAAAACCTGTTTTACTTTTCATCTCAATTTTGATAAATATGTAGTTAAGATATTTCCAACCTTCTTTCATCAAATTGTTCCACAAGGATGACCATTTTATCCTTGCAAATTCTTTAGAAATTGGAAACCTTTAAGGTGACCAAGGAAAGTCCGTGCGACGTGAGATGATGATGATTGAATTTTGACAATACGGTGCTCGTATACTGCCCGTAAATACCTTTTTCGTGCGGCGTCTGTGTGGAGGCAGGCGGGGACCTTGCGAAATGGTACAAAATCGTACAAATTCACGGCCTCTGTAGCCTCTACGATTTTGCCATGCTAATATGCTAATACTTTCGGACATTTTTTTATGGTAACCCCGTGGGCAATATCGCACAGTCCCCGTTCGGTAAACTTGCAGTGATCGAGAAAATGGTTGAACCTGTTGTTGGTGTCTTTCCCCTCCACCTTTGGTGGTTTCAGAAAGCATAAATATGTTTAAAACTGAGAGTAATTAACTTGCATGAATTTGAAGCTGTGCGTTTCTCTGCCTGCATGAGGCTCCGTACTGTCAGTTTTCAACCGACAACCGTTTTTACCCAAGTGTCTTTTTTGTTTTGGATATGTCCATGACAATGTAAGGCGATAAATTATTCCAAAGGAAGTCATTTCAATGAAAATGTGGCTAACTTTGTTTGTCTGAGACTAACACTTGGTTTCTTTTCAAAGGCAGATGGCCAGATTAACTTTAAAACAGCAACATGTCGTCAAAAGTTCAATAAAAGACAAGTATGGCATATATTAGGCTTGTAAAAGGACCGAGAATTGGGCAAACGTTGCATTTCACTTGTCTCCTTTCCAAGGCAGATGGCCAGATTAAATTTAAAACAGCAATATCTCATCAAAAGTTCAATAAAAGACAAATATGGCGCATAACAGCAAAATTCCCACCTGTGATGTTCATCTTAGTGCCACCAATTCCTTGCGGAACCATCAATCCATAGAATGTAATTACCTGTTTTTTTTTTTTTTTCAAAACTTGTGCTGGTTACCGGTTTCCCACTAATGCAAAATTATACAGTTAAATCTCAAAGGTTTACTGTCTGTTAGGGCAGATGTGACTTATTGACTAAATCACGACTTCTCTGAAGTTTGGATTGCACTGTCCCCTAGGCGAAATTGAAATCTCAACCTTGCCTAGGCGGTTTAAAATCTGTTTTGATTTCAGCCTTGCCTTCAAATATACATCGTACAAGCACAGATCTTTGTCAGTATTAATGTGCATCGGCTTATGCAGGATATCAAAAAGGGGGGCAAATTAAATTCTATCCACCCCCTTCCATTCCCGCAGTGAAGACGCATGTGAAAGAGTTTTGCTGCTTTTTATTCTGTTTCCCAAAAAACAAAGAGCATATACATGTATGGCTGAACCCGACACAGTTTTTTTAAAGGAGTTGCACACCACCACCACCACCACCCCCGTATTCGTCTACGCAATAAATCATAATTTCAAACATTTCATATTTCAATCCAAGGCACCTAAACTATACTTTAGCGTATTTGTGCCCTGAGGAAGACTTCAGGAGAAAAAAAAACGCCGGAGCTCTTACATGTGCGTAGGTGTCTATTATGTAATTTCCATTCTTAGTTTGACTTTAGCTTTTCACTCGGGCTTTCTTAACACATTTCAATGGCCTAGTTCATATTTTCCCGAAAAAAGAAAAAGTAGTTTTGCTTGTCTTTATTCCCAAAGGTATTTATTAACTGCAAATTTGGAATTGGTCAGGAGAATAGTGGTAAAAGAAAGGTCAAAATAACATTTTTTTCACACAAAACATTCAAAAGCATGTGGGTTACTTATGATATTACAGAAACGAAGCGGTTTTGGTAAATCTCTATGAAATGCATTTGGGAATTAGGGCATCTCTACCAGTATCTACATGTTAGTGCTTTGTGTACAAAAAGAATATGTATCTATGGGTGACATTAATTCCCAGTTCAAAAAATGGTGTTCATATTATAACGTCAACAAATGTAAAATATTTGTTAGGACATAAATTGCTATTGTAGTCTTCACAGGGCGTTTATCATATTGAGCTGGAAAAAGGAACTCTTCTTAACACCTGGGAAGCACTGGTAGGGGTCTCTGCTGCGTATTGATCGATTCACTGAATGATGAAGGGAATCGATAGGCGGACTCGAGTCAATCATCAGTTCTTACGCTATAATGCCTTCCTCCCAGTAAGATAACAAGTATTGATGAAAAAGTCATTCCACGAGTGCCTTAGCCCCCGAAACTGAAACACCCCTTTGATGGTTTAAGAGAAATGACGGAACGTTTTGCGTCCTACTGAGAGTTCACAGCGAAAAAAATACAACAGTGATTAATGCCCCTTGTTTATTAATTTCATTTAAGAGTCATATATGAAGTCTCAAAAGAGCTTTATGATTTAAGTACTAATGCGAAATCGGTGTTATATCACGCCTATTCTTACATTACCTTTCAGCCTCTCAAACTCATATTTTCAACGTAAATGTTACCTTTAAAATTCTCAGGGCTCATTCAAAACAGGGGACTAACAGATCCGCGGATCAAATATGGCCGACTTACTTAAATGCTTGTTGCGAAATCCCCACAGGAAAGGTATTCAGTGTCTAATCCTGAATTTAGCGGCAAGTTTGATTAGTGGGTCGCCATATTTGATCTGCGGAGCTCATAGTCCACTGTTCTTAATGCGCTCTAAAATTACCACCTCTGATCAAAATTTGCGCTTTAATCTATAACTGGATTAATTTAAGCTAAGAAAATTATTTTGTTAATACTTTCTTTGATCAAAAATTGACGTCAAAAAGTATGGAAATTGCTGAAGACATAAGGAGAGTTCATTTCAGGTATGGTATGGGTAATTTGAATTCACACACGATTTACCACTGAATAAAAAAATCATGGATATCGCCAAGGTGTCTCCGTTATTAAATATGTAGAGACTGTTTGCAAAGTAGTGAATCTTTTGGTGAACAACTAATATTGGTGGGTTAACGGTTCGTTTGGCGTTTTATGTGATGCTTTATGCTGCTTATATGGTGTTTGTGCTACACTGTCATGACACTTTGTTGTGTAAGTCATTCAAGTAAAAAAAATAGGTCAAGAGTGCACGTCAAATTTTGAAATAAGTGTCAAAAAATCCGTCGAAGATTTTGCAGTTCGTTTGTTGTCTGAAAAGGGAGTTTAACCAGTTCGACCAACAAAGGTAAATCTCCATTGTGTACTGAGTTAGAACAAAGAAAATATTCATTTAATGACGCTCAATTCATCAAATGATTAGTTTGCAGCAGAAGTTTCCCTTGAGTTCTCATTTCCCGTCTTGCTATATTCCCGCCACGCGTTGCAAGCTAGTGACTGTGTCGGCAGACGACCTCTTGGGACAGACAGGCCTCTATGTGCGCCATTGTTTATGGGCTTATAAATATCCACGCCCTATGTAGCACTAACTAACGTCCATTTTAAGAGGATCCCATAACTTAATGAGTAATTTTCTAGAAGGGATAATGGGCATAGCTTGTACAAACAGAAAATTATCAACGTGCTAGATTGGTTGGAGAAGGCTTGAAAGCATAGGTCCCGTGGGACACTGCGACATATTGTATACAGCATGGCGGTGGCCACTAAGATAATTGAAAGTTTCCTTCAAAAGCTCCCATTGTCTTTCATTACAACGCGAACCTTTTCATTGCCAATGATATACGTTTCGGGAAACTAATCAGGAAACGTACAGACAGAATTGTGGAAATTTTCCAAATTCGACAAGGAACAATCATGTTAATGCATGAAACACATTTTCACCTGTTCCATAGATTAATGCTTGAAAAAAAAAACCGATCTCATGGATTCCGAAGCCCTGTGCTTTTAGCACTTTATTGCGAACGTTTATTTTTTTACGGCTGTTAACTAGTGATAATGTGACAGAATTGCGGGACGACTTGTATGCTTAATTGGTCGTCCAAAGCGTCAAATAACTGAACACACTTTCAGGCGTGGAAAGTCCACAAGTACTACTGCACTGTGCATCAATGAGGGACACCAAAAGATCCCTCGGATTTCTAAGACCTCAAACGACAAAGAAGGGACAGATATTGACTGCCTTCCTCATATACATGGTTTCAACAATGTGTGTAGGTTTTCGAGTAGGTTTTTAATAATCAACAAAGCGTTGGAGGAGAAAATAAGAGGTAATTCCATCTTTAAGATCGATGCTACATTTTTCATCCAGTCAAACTTAGTTCCATTAGGGTAATGGGTAGACATAATTCATTTTGAAAAAAAAAGAAAGAATGAAAAGAGAGGCGCCGTGAAAACTCTTTGTGGCGAAACCCCCTCTAATCTTCCGTAAGTGTAATAGTTTCTTCGACAGCTAAGTTTCAAGTATTGCACTCCAATAATTCCGAATCTATAAAGTCACCTTCATCCGGGAATTTTGAACTGAATTACCCATGGATCTGTGCATGGATCTGTACAATTCGTTGAAAAAATATTTAAATATGACACTAGCTATATGTAACACCATTTGTCATCTATAAATGATGAACAACTCTTATGGTTCAGAACTTATGAAGGGGATTTTGTGCTCATTTGTAGATTAACCGTACCATAATGGCTAATGGAATCGCCACTTACATAATCACCGTTAAAAACGAACGTGTTCAAATGTGTTCATTTTCGCACTTGAACAGTGCGCTATCCACCTGATTAGCAGATCATATAAATTATTCACTTAGCAAGTCGAATTACGATAATAATGGTTTAATCACCCGATTAGCCGGCGTATTAAGTAATTCAGGCTGTAGCAGGATGATCCTATGTAATATATAGTGAGAATTCAAAGCGCACAAAGGTCTAACATCTATAGGGGAAAAAACAATGGATTTTATTAGATCTGTGGCATATCATTTAACTATAGTAGTTTACTTGGGTGTATCCTTACCTCTTGAACTCGCGTTCTGTCATTCAAATCAAACAAATCTACGATTCTCTAATGGATCTTGCTGGCACTACGCCAGCGTTTGTTGGAAACTACATGTAGGACCCAGTAAACAATGCGCAGTATGCTCGTTCCTAGTTGTAAAGACTAGTAGATAAAGAACCGATATGTCACCAACGGGGTTACAAATGAAGACGCTTGACGCAGTATGACACAAAAACCGCTACGTCTTCACTCGTACTTCTTCGGTCAAAAAAATCCGAACCCCCCGGTGACACGTTAACGATTAGTCAAAAGATTATCTGACCACGATAAAAAAAAACAGTTTTCTTTACTACTCAAGTCGCCTACATAACATAGGGTAAGTTCCTTTAGTGTCTTGCACAACACTCTTGTTTGTTATGCTATATATATATATATTTACACCTAAAAGAGACTCGGAGAAAATATCAATGTTTTTTGCCTGTTGTACAAATTGGCCTACGTCAACACGGAAATCGAAACAAAAGTATCTTCTCAGTGATAGATAGGAATGCCATGTACCGCAGCTGCTTCGATAAGGAACGGATAGGTTTTTGTAAATCATTTGGCTGTGTGTCATTTTTCAGCCCGCTTACGGAAACCTAGTTTTAATAGAATTTCTGTCCAAATAAAGTGGGCAATGGAGTATGGGAGTGTTGATGGTTGCTTCAGGTTGCTTGCTCTAATGGTTCTTGAGGGCCTTTATTTGTCGCGGTATTTGATTACTGTTTCAATTAAATCGATGTTATTGCCTCTCCCTTTGAAACTATGTTGACATTTGACTGGGGTGCATTTACTTATTTATTTAGGCCCTATGTATGTATTTATTTATTTATTTATTTATTTATTTATTTATTTGTTTGTTTGTTTGCTTGCTTATTTGTTACAGAACAATATTCTTTATACACGTGAAGGAACTTAAGTAAAAACTCTTGACAATTTAAACAGTATTTTACGGTTATTCTGCTTTGGTATAAGAGTGCCTACAGAATATTGGTCACACTTTCGTGCTCTATAAAGAATAACTTTTTGAGTCAGTGAATGATGAAATTGCCAATTTAGATATAAATTCTCAAAAGAAAGTTGGAATGAAGCAGCTTTGTGAGTAAAATGTCAGCTTCATGTCCGAACAGTTTTGGTCTGCTCTATACTTAAGTAGTAAGCTTATGTTTTTATAACTTAAGGCAGGAGTTGGAAAGGTAGAGCCCTATGGGTCTATTAGGTCAATGCGTCTTGATAAATCTAATTGTTTAATGGCTCCCGCAGATGCAGCCTCTACGGGGTCCTAATTCCACGAAGACTCAGACGTTAATGTTTACAGCAAATTACTTGGGTTTTCGTAAGTGGAAAGATTAGAGTAATGACCCCCCTGGGGCAGCCTGTTGATTACCCTTTGGTGAATTGTATAAAGCAGTATCATGAAAAATGGAATTTCAACCAAACGCTTAGCGTCATATCAGTCCAAAGAGAAAAGTAAGAGTCTGGGAATGTACAGAAATACGTGCATTTGATTAAATACTTGTTTTAACCTGTGATATGACATTTTCCGACTTTTGAGGTTTTATTTCTGGCACTGGAAGTGCATATTTTGCACCGGTGATTGCCATATTTGGTTATATATCCCGCACACTATGATCGTATATCCCCTTTACTGTGTGTTAACAGCTATCACTAGTCTTATTTCTTCCTAGCATCAAAGAAAAATAAAATGTCTGCTCTACCTTATAATACAATAAAGTTTGGGAAACCACTTGACACGACAATGTTCATGTATTCCCAAACAAAACATGAACACACTATCAATCATTTTAGATGCACTGAAGTTCCCAGAAGCAGTTTGTAACAATTGGACCTCCTTTTTCAAAACTTGAATTTTTATAACACGAAATCCCTCCGCGTATACGCAGTAAATGCTTTAAAATATTTAAAAACGGGATATGTACTAAATATAATTTTCTGTTCTCCGTCGGCCAGTTTCTTTCTTCCTAGAACAAATACACTCCTTTTAAGTTACACTATAGGCAATATAATGCAACGGCTATATTACAATGGGATAACAGCGATATGACCATCTGGGTATTGCTGTTGACTCAACAGAGAATATACTGCATGTGAGAGGTCGTCCTGCAAGAAAATTAGATATGAATATACTGGTTTTACTAACGATACTATTTCAACGGCAGGGTAAACCAATCATGCAGCGATCGTTTTACAGTAACTAACAGGCGATATACAGCTTGCAATGAGTGGGCAATTGCATAAGACGGCAAAAAAAAAAAAAACGCTACTCAGCGATGAAATGCACCATAATGTCACTGAAATGGTGCAGCAAGGTATTACTGACAATACGTCAATAGCCGAGCTAAGGAATTTTTGCGCCACTTTGGGCATTGTTGGGACAAAGACAAATGAAATAACTGTCTTTTCATCAGAACGATCATCAATTGTTTCGGCCGGATGTTTCAGATGGAGTAGCAGATATATGGGAGATTTGATAATGGTTATGCGCACTCTAATGGTTCTAATGACTCAGCATTAAGTGGTCATTACCTTCGTATATTACTGATTTTGGTATCAGTGGCAAAATTGTTCGATAGGTCATTCTTGTGATCTAAAAGTTTACCAAAACGTATCAAGGCTACATAAAAGCGTGTATCACAGCGTAGGACGAAATGACGCGCTCATGCGCTCCCGGTTTTCGGGTTTCTAAACCTAATGTCTTTTTACCAAATGCCTATTCTGTTTTTATAAATACTTGTATTTCAGTGGTAAGTTTGCGCTTGCCTGCAAACTTGCCTTGCATGCAGGTGACAAAACTGTGTAGGAGGTAACAAAAAAGGAAGAAAAAAAACGATACGGATTTCCATTAATTAACTATGTTTTTGGGACACAATGTTTGATATTCCCCTCCTCTGCTTGTTGTCAATATAAACTAAACAAAAGAAGGGCACTACACACCAATTAAAGTTTGCACAGAGAAACTTAAGTATTGCAATCTGCTGATTCATTTTACAAAAATGAAAGAGTGAATTGTATATATTTCGCATGAAGAATATATGTTTGAACTGACAGACGCAGTCTGCAAGAAAAAGGGTAACTGAATGAGAGTGCAAAATGCCGCCATATTTTAATTTCCTTATGCAAATAACACTGTTGTACAAGTGAAGAATAAACGCGTTTCGCCAAATTGCATTTCTTTAAAATATTTTGTATCAAGTAAAGCATAATTGATTTCTTGGCGGAATGCTGGCTTGTAAGTTCCCAAATACAGAGAACACGCTTCCGAGGCATTCTTCTCTTTCAACAAAGATTTGTATGGCCAGTCCTAGAACTGCGTTCTGCATTTTCTTCCGTATATCATCATAAATGAGGTTATCTTTTAATGCAAATTCTCTTACAACTGTATCCAACTGAGGTAAGCATCGAACCCTAAATGGTACCGAAACTTTGTTTAAGATACTATTCATTAAATAAACTAAGTGCCCATAGTAGAGACGGGGGGAACTGACTCCAAAGGTAAACGACCCCTTTACAAATTAATTCAAACAAAGGAAACGGGCATCTTGGGTTTGGTGTATTTGATTAAGGAAAACAAAAAGAGAGAATATCTTAAATTGGAACAATCAATCTAAGAGATTCATGGAAAACCCAATTGTTTAAGTGTATTGTGCGCGTAGAATCCAAAATGGTCCTAAGCATGACGCAAAATAAATTTATGTAGATGGCGCAATAAATGAATAGATTAAAAAAAGAAAAAGAAAAGAAAAACGCTAACTATTTTTTTCTTATTAAAGTCACTGATATCACAATCCAGCAGCTATTCACTGCAAAGTCAATTATACATTTATTTGTATAAAAATAGCTGCGAAAAATTAAGATGAAATCAGTCCAAAAGGACAATGCCTTTTGAAATCCAGATTCATATTGGATATATTTAGGATGCCAAGCCATGCCGACTCAATGGATGAGATAACATGTTTGTAAATCTCTAGGGCGTTATCTTCTGGTTATTAGATTCATTGGGCTTAAATTGCCGTTTGTACCGTCAAACGCAATAACATAGGCCTCTACATGTACATCCAACTGAGAGAGAGAGAGAGAGAGAGAGAGAGAGAGAGTTTTTACCAGAGTCACTTTGCGACCCATATTTTTTGTATCATGCAAGTGTTCGCATTTTGAAATAATCACTTATACGTGTAGTTCCCTGTTAAAGCATAATATAATCATATTCCGTGACTTGTACAACGCCTACACAAGGAGTTGTAAATATATTGATCCAGATTGGCGCTCAGATATGGGCAGCAAGGATAGCCACCACTTCATTTAACCCCAATAATAATAGCATTATGTCTAAATTGTTGATTCCCAGAGAGCACAGAGGAGGATTACGAGAAGCTTATGGCGCAGGCTTTTCCCCCCTCAAAAATCCATTATGTTTCTGTAACACATAACGTTAAACGATTTCCATCGTGAAATCTATATAATGCCAACACCTGTGACCGAGTCCTCCATGACGAGGCCCATTGAGAGGTCTCCTAGGAGCGTTCCCTGTTTGGTAAAGCTTTAATCTAGAGAGCTGCTTTTGAACCTTGGTGTCGTAAGCTACGAGTGAAGAACACACTGAGGTCAGACCCATATCTGCTTCAGTTGAAAATCAATCGTGAAATTGAATTGATGTAGTGGTGAGATATGCAAATGATATTTAATCATTTTCCCCTAGAGGAGCGCTGAGAGCCGTTTAAGGCTTTCGGCGGCCCGAGCGTTTGAATAATGTATAGGTTTCCGTCGTAGCACCGATAAAGATGCCACTTTGAATATACCTGCTTAAAGGCATTGCCATGGCAACTTTGCCATTTAAGTAAGCACTTCCCTCGAAATGTTCCCCTTATAAATGTCATCCTTGGGTTTGTGTTATTGATATTACATCACCGTAGTTTGATCGTGTTTACTATACGTGCGTAAAATTCATGCTTTCAGGTTAACTATTGAAATATTCAAGTGACCACGTTATCAATTTATAAAGCTGCTATTTAAGAACGGCGAAGACAATGAATGATTGAATGAGCGCTGGGGCTGCATTTGCATTGTTTTATCACATAGTAATTTGTGGAATCTCATTAATACAGATGGTACAACTTGCGCGGGCCTCACGAGATTAGAACTGTAGAGGAAAACGCAAATTTTGAATCAGTGGGAAGCATTACACGAGCAAAGAACATTTAAAAAAAATTTGGACACTTCATTTGGACTTTGTGTTGTAAGGTAAGTTGCTTTATAGTTCATGCAAATCAAGCTCTGTTTTCACTGTTTTCTGTAATCAGTATAACAGTTTTTACAAAAAGAATAAACACTGCACTAAAAAAAGCCCCACCGAACTAATTGTTGACAGGAGGAATTAAATAGCTTTGTAGAGCGGTTCTACACAATATTTTAGGTTAGAATGTTAATCCGCTTTTTCTAATAGCATCTATGAAGTCCCAACACAGCTGCTTATCGGATTTTTTACAAACCTTAGTTAGCATGAAAGACGTTATTTGATTACAGGGGGTAAAGGCACCTACAAAAAGATATAAGTAATTGATTGTTGTGTGGGCACTTAAACTGAAAATTATCTTCTTCGTTAAAAGGACACCGAGGCACAAACGACGCGAATGTCCTTACGTTCACTATTAATCCCAAAGCAAATGGTAAAAAAAAAAAAAAAAAAACGTTTGGCTCCCATGAGGGAAAGGAAGATACGTATCTGTAGTGTTTGCAGATAATGTTGGGTACCTTGAGAAAGAGCCTATCCAACTCTAACTGGCGGCGTTTTAAGATACGGTTGACAGACGTGGTGCTGAAGTTGAAATATATGGAACTCGAATACTTATACTACACAGATAAGTTTAAATCGGAACATATAAGTGAGGCGAAGGAGGAAATTTGTGTTTTATTGTCTTGCACCATGCAGGGAATTGTTTGATTTCACACCAAAATATGTATATATATGTATGCTTGAGCTTTGCAACACGCTATGCGTACCATTACGTAGCAGCAGGGGAAATCGTTGTTCCTCATATGCATTCCAGAAGAAACTACACAAATAACTGTTATACAAATTAAACACCATGGACTCCTACTGTATATTTTATTCTTGTTTTCAATATGAAAAAAATTACAATATACTGCACATACTATTTCTCGTTTCCTTAAGGATGTCATATCATTGCGAATGTCAACACTTCATTTCATTTCATTTGGTTCGACGCCATTTACTTTCAAAAAAGATCTACATAGGCTACCAATAGGGTAACAATGCTATGCACTGTCTTTTAACATAGAAGATACAAAAATTTTATGTCCGAATGAGTTGCCATTGACTATAATCCATTATTGAATAGATGTCACAAAATCAAATGCAGGGTGTAGAGCGACTTGGAAAAGGCGGACAAGTAGAAAGCAAAAGATCGCAGTTTTTGACGTCGCACATGACTTGAATTCAATTGTCTTCCCTCGTTAATGCGTTTTACTCGGAGACAAAAATTTTGTTCCTGCTTTAATTTTTTTTCTTTTGCAAGAAATCAATATTGTTCATGCAGACATTGCAGCATTTCTTATGAGTTAGTACTGTCTCAATTTTTTTCCACATCATCAACCTGAGAGCTTCATGAAAAACAAAAACATACAAAAGGTAGGTTGGTTATCCCCACTGTAGGAGAAGGTGAGCTGGGTTTGGTCAGAATTGGAGAGAACAAAGTAGCGTTCTTATAGTGTTCAGAAGACAGAATCTGGGGAGTGAATCGGTGCGCCGCTCCAAATTGCAAATTAAAACAGTTCGTCTGGTGCAGCGTTAATCATTTTCGGTCTGCCCGTCAAATATTCGTGACTAACCCCCTGTGACATCCGTCGTTATGTCCCCTTAGGTCCTGATATCTCTGCTCTCTACTTCCATCTCTCTCTCCAGAGGATTTTGTACACTAACATCTTACTTCAGTCATCTTTAACGGCTTGCAGCCCATAGTTGGCAGTGAGGTCCGCGTCTTTCTACTGGATACTTAATACTTCATTATCACATGCGTCAATGTCTTTAAATGCTAATCATACATCACAGAACATGAAGACAACCCTGCTGAAAATTGACTAGATATGCTACTCGACTTATCTTCTTCACAGAATACAATGTGCAGATGACACATCCGAATTCAAAATCCAATTACACCTACCAGAGTCTGTCAGAAATTAATTTTGATACGTAGATCACTTGCAGAGAGCAACACAAGGGCATTGATTTTATTCAGAAATACCGAAAAGGATCAGCCTACAAACAGACACGTAAATGAAAGTGTTGTTAGACATTATGTGGATAAATTAAGTGTAACGTGGTATCATGGTAGATCACATGGCAGCAGTTTACTTTTGTACAAACTTACCGAGATATAACCTTGGATTGCTGTAAACCATACAACATGATCATGTGTAGATCTAACCGGAAGAGATAGCTAGTGGTACCAAACACAATAAAGGAACAAACTGCGCGTCCAAACGACCACTCAAACTTTCTATTTTACATAATCCCACGACAATCACAACGGTGCCATTAAATTTTCTTCATTTATCAAATGAAATAGAACCCTGGTTGATTTTTGATCACTAAAGTAGCGTTACCATGGCAACCCCGACTGAAGTGATGACATCATTCGGACTAGCGTGGGAGACCCTCTGTAGAAAACGTTCGATATAAAAACGGTGTCGGCCAATCGACAGCAGTTAGATGATAATTATAAGCGAGAGGGCCAGGAGCAACGTTAAATAGCAGGGAATTCTGTTCTCTTCCGAGGCAGCATACCAAGTAGAAACGTCCAAAGTTTTGGAAAGTAATTGAGACTTCATTCCTGGAAAGCACAACCAAAGACAGACTTTGTGATTTTTAGAAAAAGTATTTACGCGATTGTTTTGTACTAGGACATAGAAATAACACAGGTAATTAGAAAGTTTGTTTTACCATTTGTGGCACAAGGAAAATATCGCTTTTCTTGTGTTGAGTTTTCTTATTTTGGTAAAGTTTAATACAAAAATGTAAAGCGAATGCCGCATGTAATTGTGAGAAACAATTTTATTGTTAGTTGTTGAGGCACAGTGAACGGTAATTAGTGGATGTCATTGCCAACAATTCGGTTATGAATATATGTATTTCCGTTAGTTTACTGGCAGCCTTCATGCTTTCAGCAATCAAATTTCATCAATTATTTCGTCGAAATCCAATTAGCGACGCGGGGTGTCCAGAATAGTCCCCATTTTATCAATACGAAATAGTAATTCCTGATGAATTTTCATGACGGGATCTTTGTAGTTATGACTCATAAGATAATTGATCAATTTGTCTTTGGAGAAGAGAAATAGTAATGTTTTTCTTTCTGTTTTTTTTTTCAGACCATAGTCATGAAGAAGGAACATCAACTAATACTGCTGCCTCTCTTCGCTGCCTGTTGTTATGGGATGAGCGTGGATCTGTCACGGCTTACAGGGAGACTCGGAAAAATATACGCCGATAAACGCGGGGGAGGTACGCTCATCCGTTTTTTACAAGCAATTTAAAATTGTTGTATTTTGGACCTACATAGTTCGTGATTTTAATTAGTACACATCTTATTCGATCAAGACATACTTTTAAAATCTCAACGTTTTTAGAATAACGCCACAAAAATGTTTCTAGATTATTTTTGTCGTTGTTGGTGGTGCGCGCATGAAGCGTTTTTCATTACTTAGCTATTTTGTTGCCATTGACATATCATGGGCTAAATAAGTTCATTTGAAGATTCGCCTATCTCAAACACTTACTTGTTGTACAACTTCTTGCATAAACTTTCATTTCTTCAGATAGTACTTCATCGCATTGTAAAATAAATGCGTAAATTAGGAGTGGTTATGTATTTTTCGAAACCTACAAACCGAATCACAAAAGTACTTGAATAGATTAGGAATAATTTAAGTTACGTTTTTACTAGTTAACGCACAGTATGTGGCGATATTTAACGTTTTGAATAGTCTGATGTGCTATCATATCAAGAAACTGACACCTATTTGCACATTTTTTTCGAAATCCCGTTCAAAGCGTTGCACTTTTCTTTCCGAAAACGTGAGGGACGATGATTTGATTATCAATTCTGAAAATAATCGGTATCAACGGTATTATTAAAACGCAGTTCGACAAAGATTTAATAAATCCTTTTAATGTGTCCTTCGAGAACTGTTCCAGACGTTAACTTACTATATGGCATAGAGCTTTTCAACGGTTTACAAACCTTCAACTAAAAAAGCGATTGATTTAGGAGATTCAACGTTATACATGTATTTTCATTTCTCATAAATAATTTAAGATTTTTTACCCGATAACCATGCCAAGCAGTTATATTCTTTAAGTAACATATATATATTGTTTCCACGTCGTTGCATTTATCCGTAATCTTCGTCCTCATGGCTTTTGTTATCTTGCCAGGGTTATAATTCTATTGCGTTTGGCGTACATTGTTCTCAAACTGAATTACACGACTTACTTTTGACAGTAACTACCTTAATTTGTCTTTTCATTCGCGTCATTGAAAATGTACTGGCAAATAGTTGAAATTAAATGAACTTGTTTTAGCATGCAATTCGCAACATCGCCATATTTTGACATATATGAAATAGGTATTATGTCAAAGAATAAAAAAACACGCTTTACATTTAAACATTCATTTATGTTAATATCTTCAAGGGAATTTGACAGTTGATCGTTAATTAGCCAGACACAAGGCAATCATATCTCCACAGTTTATGCAAGACGTGTTTTCCGGGTCGCTTGCAGACTGATTAATTTATGGACTGTCCTTTAACTTGATTATTGCCATTGATCATTATCAAATCGGCATAGGATATAATCTTTAAAATTTGTCAATTGATGCATTTTTGAAATGGCGACAAAAAGTGTTCAATGCGAAAAAAAAAAAAAAACATCAACCTAAGACGGTTTGATAAGAATAATGACCCATCTCTTATTTCCTATTAGAACTTAATGGCAGATTTATTTCTAGCAGGTAATCCATGTGACAGAGAGGACATGCCATTCCCATGCCAGAGCTCTGACGAGTGCATTCCACTGAAATATGTATGTGATCAGAGCCCGGACTGCAAAGACGGCTACGATGAAAATCCAGATCTCTGCAAAGCAAGTGAGTAGACGGATCTGGAATGCATTACCTATTGGCATAGTCTAACCTAGAATGAAGAATGAATAAATAAATCAAGAAATGAATGGATAACATATTGAGATGAGTGAAGGCAGAGAAATTTAATGTTGCTAAGTATAATATGCGTGTTCTGAATGATGGCCTTAACAGTTAAGAGTATATCTGAAAGAAAAAAGAATATCCGCAAAAAGTTCGATTCCCTTGCTTCTGCTAATTGATTTACTTTGTGTGGGCAATGAACCAAGTTATTCATGTCTACAGTAATTTACCTGACATTAATCAAACCGCACACTTTTATCAAAATTAGTAACTGTGAAATAGCAGTCGTCTTAGTGCAGAACCTGTGTTAACATCCACACTATTGCGCAAAATTGCAAGAGAAAATACAAGGATTTTATTTTTTTGAAAAAAAATTTAAGTCGTCCAACCTGTATGTTTGCGGCAAGAATTGAGGAAACACCAATGTTGATGAATATTTGCAAAAAGTGTAAAACATTACTTGTTTCAATTTGTTTTCTCATCGATTATTTAACAAGATACGAATGTGACTTGATTGGTGCCTCAAGCAGATACCACACTATCCATTTAAAAGTTAGACCTATTAAGATAACACATCAAAATGTTACGTATTGTAGTTATTACGATCATGAATACCCACTATGGATGATTTAGAATGAAATCTTTGCCTTAATTCTGAATGATGGTTTCCTTTGAAATAATCTTATTACGGTCCTTGTTGACAGTAGTCAGTGTTCCGTTCTGAAGTCAGTAGACACACGATATCTCGATCAAACAGTATGGTTCATCTTACAGTAACACCACTGCAAGAGCCACTGGTTTTGACAATCAATGTGCACAAGTGCTTTAAACAAAATAAATGTTGGTCTGTTTATATAAATAACAAATTTTATCTCATTCTTACAATGTTGTATAACTTGCAACAAGTCCATTAGTGTATACGTTTAAATGCTTTAGCAATATTGAAATACTGACGATTATCTTTCATCCCCATATACCTATTAGATTATGTCTACGTTATGTGTTGGTTAGAACCGTATGCACGTTTTTACATCTAAGATTTGCTGTTGCAATAAAATGATTGAAAGCTGTAACACGTATTAACCAGCAATTTGATTATACAAAATATTGTACTACAGCGGAGGGTTGAAGGGTCTCAGGATGGAAATCACTAATCGCGGTAATAATGGATTAGAAATATCAAAATGTAGATGGGGAATGTAAATAGCAAGATACATGGTTAACCTATTTGGACCTGCTGGATAACACCAGAATTTTTTTCTATTTCTCTCTGAAATGTTCGGACAATGTATAGAATTTCCTGATGACTATTTCCAACGGCTTAATTGCGATTTGAACGACACATAGACTTTCAAACCTAAAAGAAGTGCATAGTTTTCAATTTGAGCAAGATGGTAATGTGGAGATGGGTAGCCATATTTTGATTCCTTGAAAATGATGAGACTTTTATTTTGAGATACAATTGCAAAATTCCAGGCAAATAACCCAACGAATGTTCACTATAAAGTAGTTTTGCTGTTGAATAATGATGGTATTATTTCTACACAGGCGCGCACGCGAGCGCGTATTTGACCATTGGTGTTTGAACATTTTCAAAAAGTGGCGTTTGATTCACAATAAAAGGAGCTTAGAAGAGGAAAAGAATACAAAGTACATTAGGAGCCTTTACTTTCGTCATCATGTACAAGCCGGCTGTGGGGAAAATTACGTTACGAAGAGATATAAGGCCAATTATAAGAGAGTCAATGCCATATGAGTAATGCTTCATCCATTCCAATCAAATTCCCCCATACTAAGTTGTTTTGACAAAGTGTATGTATTATTCTAGACTTGGTGAAGTAATACAATCGAGCACTTCTGGTAATGGAATCTTTATACTCAGTAAGAAATTACACAAGTTTTACACCTGAGCTTCAGTGAAGATCCCTAAGCAACGTCAAATCAAATAGAACGTTCTAAGATCAGGTGACAATAGAGTATTTGCAGCCCAGCCTTTATTCTTCGGAGTTGTTATTCGGAAAATTCATTCAAATGCCATATCATGCAAGATCAGAGACCTGGAAAACTGGCAATGAAATGATATTGTGCCCAATGGGACGCAAAATGAATTTAACTCTCCTGCGACTTTACGGTTTTATAGTTCTCCAACGACTTTGAACGTCTGTAAATTTCAAGATGCATTGTGCGAGAGCAAAGCACATCTCATTGTAGCTGGGGAATCGTTGCACGGAATTCCCCCTTTCTACACAATCAGGGGCTTTAAAGCTTTCAAGAAACTGCACTTAAAAAAACTGCTCGTAACCGCATTCAATATTTACCAAGTCCGCATACTAAAACGAACTTCCTAATGGACACGTCCCTAGGGCTGATTCTTTAGCAGAATCCAACTAAAACTCCAGGGAGAAGCCGAAACATCGAATTAGGTTGTCAAGTCGTGACAATTTCTGTCCCTCCATTATACTGTTTTCCCCATAGGATTCGACACAATTTCAAAACCAATCTCTTGCTTTCCACAGAACGAACCTTAATCAGGTTGAGTTTTCTATTTGACTAATAGTACATTTGGAAGTAAAGCAGTAATGATTTAAAAACACATTACCGTTGGTGAGCTACCTAGTAAGTTGCTTATATATCATTACCAGTCGTCTATAATATTTTATCTTATTTTTTGTTTTTCTAGAGGATCGCCCTGCATTCAATGATTTGGTTCTATTCCTAACCAAAGAAAAATGGCTCATGTCCAGTATTTTTGCGGGAAAATCTTTGGCCTCAGTTGCACACGGTTTAACTGGTAAGTATTCTCTTGTACTATTCATACTCATCGTAAACTACTAAAATTTAGGTTATGTTGATAAAGTGTAAGACGCTAGTCAAGATATGAAGTAAACTATGATGCAGGTTCTTTTTTTTTTTTAGATAATGTTTGCAAAAATCATTAGTGACCTTGTGCTGGCAAATGACGTTAAAGTGATAATTGTTTCTAAGAAAGAGAAAGTTTTTCAAATATATCATATTATCATGCCATATATCGTAAGAGGAGAAGTGTGCTAAACGTACTGATTTTATTTTCTGTAGTGAGCCAAGACGTGGATGATTTCGCTTCACGCACAGGATTGGACCAGAAGCACACAGGCATGTTAAACGCCGCACTCAAAGCAGCAAAAACCGGCCGTATGAAGCCTCTGATCGACATGGGTATGCCGCAATCCAGCAGCAGCGAAAATACGGTCAAATACGTATTCGGAAAATTACTTGATACAGGATTCTATTAGACTGCAGTTATACTTGTGGCTTAGTGCCTTCATCTTGTACAAATCCATTCTTGAAAAAAAAAACACGATATTGTTCGGTGAAATTCATGAGCATCAGCTGGTGCCAGAAACTGGTCATATTTTGACATATGTCGTGACATTAGCGTAGGAGCTCAGTTGAGACACTGACAAGTGGCAAATAACTCCAAAGTGTTTCACCGCAACAAATTATCATCTCGTCTTTGGGCAATTGATTTACCAAATTATATAAGATGCACTCAAAAAAATCTGCAACGTAACAGTGATTGTTGAATTTGTCAAAAAATATCTCCAGTCTGTGCTTTACTCTAATTTAACTATACAGGCTAACTTTTTTTTTATTTCCTGTCTCATCTTCTGGTACCATTCATAGCGTCTTTGCGAAATAAACTGTACATGTAGCTATTTTTCCACTCACTACCGATGTTCGTTTAGTCTTTCTGCGTTACAACTTGATAAATCAATCCAAAATTGAGTAATTTTTTTCTGACGAGAAGTTCACTGAGATCTGCGTAACCATATCTGTTTAATTGCCATACCATCAACAACATCGTGCAATCAGCCACAAGGCAATTATTTATTTGATGCGGTAACATAAAATGAAAGATAACACATAGGCCTACTTCTGTGCTTAACAGGTTGCTTTTGCCTCATTCAAATAAATCGACCAGCTATCACCGTGTCTACAAACACTTTTATCTCAACGTGTGTCCAGCATATATACATTGCCGAATTATAATTCACACAGCTTGTATTATTGTCCAAATTTCTGCAAAATAATTTTAGGTTATCAAATATTTTCCCAAGTATGATATTTCACAAAAGTGAATATAAAGTGAACAGTAACTTTTGAAAGAAAAAAATGGTCTTTAGTATTTTTAAAGTAGCATACTTTTAAAAAACGAGATGTCCTTACAGACTACATGTTGTCACTACCCGAACGCGAACACCATAATCAAAGCTTTAAGGCACTCTGTCTCTGACGCTGGCAAAAGCTTCCGCGTCTACTCCAGGGACTTCAAAGATGTAAGGGGAACATGTATAAACCGATTCAATTTGATTCATTGATATACTCAGAGGAAATGACACAACAGATTGAAAAGCAGTGTGGCATCTTCTGTTGCATCTTATAAATAAAAATCAAAGTCAGTCTACACGCACCATATTGCTTCCGAATACATTCGTTTTTTTTTTGTCTGATTTCAATTTCTATTTGACTTCTCAAACTGCGAGATCTATGTTTTAATCAAAGCTACCTTAGGGAAGGCTAATTTTTTTTCCTCCGTTGTGTATTTTTAAATATGTTATTGACATTCCTGTATTGTACCAAAAATGTGTCCTAAGATTTGGAAGAAGCAAATTCAGTTGTATTTATTTCGGTGATCGATTTGCATTCAGGCGATGCGAGACTGTAAAAACTGAATCCATGGATATAATCTTTGCTCAAGAGCAGAGACATCCCAAAGCCATGCGTTTTCTCCGCGATAAGGTGATTCGTGATGGAAAAGTAGGACAAACCTCTGTGGTTACGTACATACATGTACAGCCGCACTAGATCACGTTAAGTCTAGACTCGGTCGTGGACTGAAACCTGATATTAGATCTCGATTCATTGTCTGAAATTTAAGTTGATTTAACCGTGCCGCCAACATGGATATACGTCCCAACGTCGTGCTTATTAGGAGGCACAGAAAGCAGCCACTTACATGTAATGAATAAACTGTTTACTGATACAGGCAGTTGCAGATTTCAAAAAAGGAGGGGGCATTGTCCATTTAACCCCCCCCCCCCCCCCACAACCTCGTGATAATTTGCAGTATACACAGTTCTCTTGGCCTTTAAATATTCTTTCGTTCCTTTTGCGAAGGCGTGTGGGTGGCGGATAGTTTGGATCAATAATTTTGTATCTACATGTTGCTATACCCAGCTACCGCCCCCATCTTCTTGCATGCAATTGGGTTCTGACTTGGGTAATGTTTCGGTCCGGCTTTATCACTTCTGACTGACAAATTAGCCGCTTTCAATGAATTAACGAATCAATGATTACAACGAATTAAATCTGATTTTCATGTTTTATTTCAGTAGACATCTTGTAAAATGGGTCGGTGAAATATTAATAATTGCATTTAGCCTGTAATCCTAAGGGGATGAAATGAAAATTTTTCTAAGTCGTGGCATTGGTAATACGTTGGTTTCATATAAAATGAAAATACAGTTAAGAATTTCATAGCATTATTTTATTGACTTCATAGGTGACATGTAACAACTTATTATTTTACGGCAGCACACACGTCAAGCCGATTTTGTACCCAAGTTTGTACACAGTAAAACATCCAATAAATGTGTGATTATATCCAATTTACGTGATATGGCCTAGATGCACGTCTTAAGTGTAAGAGAATTTGGATTTGTCTTCCAAGATGGGCGTCAAAGAAAAACAGTGTAAGCTAGACAAGTTATGCCTAGGTCTTGTTACAAGCTCAAAAAAATTAAATAGGAAAAAAGAGTTTTCTCTATTTCTGCTCTGTATCAAATCATAATTTCAAAACTGTTTATTTTTTTAACATTTATTGAATTCCCATCACACAAGTGATCTTTCACTGTTATTCATGCAAACAATCTCAATCATATACTGAAGTAAAAACTACCGTATGGTGAAGACGAAATTGTTGACTGTGCTATAATGAAAAATTCATGTTAGGTTGAAGGATTATGTGATGTCTCAAATCAACGTTTCGGATCTGTCCTTGACAATCTAATGGCCATAAGAGACTGACAGGGTTCTTGCGTTTTGCCTCTGTTAAACTATTATAAGGGTCATATGCCAAGTGCTACAGTCTTGATGCAGGATTTGCACCGTGCGTCATATCCAATATTTCAAATCAGCTGGAAGAGGGCTCTTTATCGCATATTATTTATTTCAGTCTACATTCCAATGGCGACAAAAAATGTCGCTTGCATAAAACAAGGTTCTAGATAATAAGTGCGAAGCTGTCCTACAAAACAGTCGACAAGAAAGGGGACTCAGCATGAATGTGACGAGCATGGCAATTGTTTTCAGCCCCCCCCCCCCTCCCCAACATTACGTGTAGGTCTTCAATAACAAAAATCCCAATCTCGTGTCAATACACAGCAAAGAAATTTAAAATCGTGAAGTAGATCGTCCTCTCTGTCTGTCTCTCTATTGACACCTGCTAAAGGGAGGGAAGAAAAGAAAAGATATTCATTAAGTAACATTGAGACCCCATTATTCAGACAACTCAGAAAGGTTAAAAATCCATTTGACATTTAATTGATAAGTGTCTTCGGGGTTGACTACCTGAATAAATATACGCTATTAGGTTTTGCTAGCACATTAATGAATGGCGGGAAAGTATAGGCTCTAAACAAAAGATATTGAGAAGGAGAAACATTGGGGAACTCACAAAAACAATCAATGAAGTAGAGTATGATTTGACTTTTGAAGGTGTGTTTTTAAGTCGATTTGAGCCGTAATGGCTGAACATTTAAAAAATGCCTGGAAATGTGAACCCCGGAAATCTTTGCACTTAGGCATTGAATTCGAAGAACGAATGAATTCAGTACTTTCAGTATCACAGATTACTTGCTAGTATGGAAGGTCTCGTGTTGAATGTGACAAATTAACCCTGTGCATTTTTTTCACCTTTGGGAATAAACGTTTTTGGGTGTAAAGGAGAAAATGCAATTAAACCAAGTGAAAAGTGTCGTGCAGTGTGGGAGTGTAAACGCGGGGAAGTGTATTGACGTGTTTTTATTTAATTATATACAGGGTTGTAAGTTTACAGACTCCATCGTCCGCTTAAAATAAGAACGGAGAAACACAAGGGAAAAGGAGTAATAAGGCAAGTCTGTGGCAACATGTTAGCACAAGAAGATACAGCTGGGGGTTCCTTTCCTTTTTTTTCTTTATTTTATTTTGTGTGCGTGGGAGGTGGCGGAAAAAATTGCATACACACACATGTAGAAATTGTGAAAGTGCGTTTCCCTCTTCACAAATTTATGTACCCATTCATGCTCTGAGTTGCATTAATGACATCTACTGCGAAGTTGGATATAAGCAGGCCTGGTCTTATCACACATATTGTGGGTAAAATATAATATGTATTGTTTTTTTAATTATTAGAAAGGTTTTCGAATATGAATTTTCTTACACTGACATCTTTTAGTTAAAATAAAGCCCTTTTTTTCCATTTTAGATTCGCCTTTATTTGTTTTTATGGGGGGGGGGAGGGGGGGGAACAAAAACTAAATGTAAATAGAAAGCCTAGCATTCCTTTTTAAATGCTTAACCCAGCACACCGATAAAGCTGCCGACGGACTACGCTTTTATCTGATTATACAATCCAGATTGTCTAATAGTGCTATGTGTGGGTGTCCTCAATATTAATCAACTTATATTTTGTCGGTAACGCGCATATGTACCAAAAAATCAATTTACAGCACATTTAATTTACTTTTTCATGCATTTACTTTTTGTAATGCCCTTCATTTCGATAATCTTTCGGCGACGGCATCACACAACAACAATTAGTGGTGTCCTTCGTGGGTTTATTTAAAACTATAAGCACCTGAAGCCCAGAGGTTTATAATGATGCGAGTTGTTATCACATTCATTTGATTTGGACTTTTTAATATTATTGTTGATTACTAATATTATGAAATCGCACAAAAACTTTTTCAATCATCCAGTCTGGAGACAGCTTTCTTTTTAAATAACCTTCCTTTTTAGCGGTGAAATAACTAGCCTCTGCTTGAACTGTTTTTTTTTTTTTTTTACAAAAAAAAAAAAAAAAAAAAAAAAAAAAAAAAGAAAAAACAAACAAAAAAAAAAAACAAAAGGGTGCATGGAATTTACTTTTGTAGGATATGTGTTTGCGTTCAAATTGTTTTCTTTGAATTTACTCCATAAATTACCAGTACATTCTTAAAGGCAAAGATCTATTGAGATAAACTCTGCTGAGATAAACTACTCTTTTGCCAATTTGGCAACCTCACTTTAGCCATCCATTCCAAACACTAGTGTTGTTTTGTAATTCGTTTCATTTGTCCAAGATTTTGTACTGTATTTTAATTAAAGAAGTTACAGCACAAGTGTTATCTTGAATTAAAAGGGGTGGATCAAGGAATGTATGAAGGGGGGGGGGGTCTGCCGATGCGAAGCCGACCCGACCCCCCACCCCTACCCCCCGTTGGCGTGGGGTTCGGAGTCCGCTGAAAAATTTTGGTATTTTAGAGCGCAAACGAAGCCATTTGGCAAGGTTTAGAACTATAAATCAGCTAGTCAAAATTCTAATTCCAAGAGGGGAAAATTAGTGTTATTTTTTTAGAAACTGAAGGGCCCCCCTGACCCTCCCTTAAACCCGCCACTGAGATAATTGATCGAAACCTAAATTTCGCATTACAATTTACTGTAGGCCTACGCTATGTAAAACCTCGTACTAGTACAATTAAAAAAGTTTGAATGTTGTCATACAATATTCAATGGCGGATTTAGAGGGGGTCACGAGGGGTCCTGACCCCCCCCTTGGATTTCTGAAAAAAATCACACCAAATGGTCCCCTCGTAGGATACCAAATGGCACCGTTCGCCCTTTAAGCGGGCCCCGAATCCCACGCCAAAGAGGGGGTCGGATTCGCATTCACGGACTCCCCCCCCCTTCAAATAATCCTGGATAGGATCCGCCCCTGAATATTTATTAATTAACTATTTATAAATCTAATCTTGGACAGTATGCTCGTACATTGTTCACAGTTGGGCTTGTCTTGGGAATTCTCGACCTCGTTTTGAAAGAAGACACGAGAAATGGATTTCCCCACAGCGCAAGATGAATTTAAAGATCTCCTCAGTAGAACTGACCCTTTGGTGCTACCAAAATTTATAGAATGGGTTGCAAATGTATATTGCCAAACTCAAGGTGACGTGCCTCTCTCTCTCTCTCTCTCTCTCTCTCTCTCTCTCTCTCTCTCTCTCTCTAATCATTAGACTAATGATTAGTCTAATGCAGTGCGTCATCAGTCAATTTCTAAATATGTTACATTATTCCACTATCTTGTATAGCCAGCAATTTGTATGTACTTGTCCGAGCACGTAATTAACCCGTGTATCTTATAGATAACTTTAAACAGGGTTTTATATTTCAAATTAATTGGAATTATGGGAATGCATTTCACAGGTGCATATATATAGAAAGAGTGCTTGGTACTTGTACCAGTATACTGGTACAAGTACAATGTACAGTTTGTATACATGTATTTTTAAATATAGAAAATTAATTTTTAGTTGGACTTTTGCCAGTCCTAATAGTCCTTATAATAAAATATAATTAAAGTATTTTAATTATTATTTAGTTACATGCAGAAATCAGGGCCATGTCACATTTCAGAATGTTTTGCATAAGGGATCATTTCTTTACAACCCCATATGTATCATTCCCCATATAAATCATCAGTTCCCATCTTTACTTTCCCTATATCATTACTCCATCATTACCAGTGTGTGTGTGTGTGGGGGGGGGGGTAACAATGCAGTAGAGTTATGGTGTGGAGAATAAAAGTGAAGGGATGTTATCATACATAAACTAGTAACATGTTTAAAGGTACATGTATAGTGGAAATCCTTTTTACCTTTCTTCTTTCCCTCAGTCCTTTCTTTTTTCCTTCTCACTTAACTACAGTGCATGAATAGAGTAACTTGGTAACCATTCATTTCCAGTTGAAAGCATGGACAGACTGTCAGAAGCCGATGTTTTTCTCAACAGTATATGTGATGATTTGCGTGAAGAAGTTCCATTGATGGGATTGGCACCCAAGGAAAACATTGTTTTTCCTACTGACAATAAGGGGAGTTACCATCACAAATAGGTTTGAACAAACAATAAGAGAAAGTAGTAAATTTTAAATTAATGTTACCTGGCTGTTTGGTGCCTTTACGTTGTTCATTCAGGATATTAGAAATACCCAGTATTTGAATAGTTGTGAATTTTGTGTTTTAATTTGATTTTGCGGACCAAGGATGGAACAGTTTTCTCCCCTTTCAAAGAGAAGACTAGACCTGCAATTTTTTAAATTTAATGGTGTAGGTATGTGCCTGTACCCTTTGTCTAAGACCCCATTCCCAGGTATTAGATCGATCCAAAATAGATCGACCTAACTCCCTGGGGGGTTCACGCTAAATAGCTGTCAGCCGAGCGGGCACGAAAGTTAATTACCCACTTACAGCTTGTAGTAGGCGGGACGGACATTTAAGCTGGATTATCTAACAGTAATCTAGTGTGACTCCCCACGGGGATAGATCGATCTAAAATCTATGGGAATACGTTCTAAATTTAATCTGTCTGTGACCATACCAGCTAGAGTAAGAGGTGGAGAGAAGGGTCATGCAATTTACTTATCATTATCCAATAATTTCAGGGGCAGACCAAGAGATATTTTATGACAGTCTTCCAAATTATCTTTGTCAATCCATCCACCAGTTTTGACCGTCTTCCCACAGAAAAAAAATAGATACCCGTCAATGTAAACTTGAAAATCTGACCGTTTTCTGGAAGACCCAGAAGATGGCCCAAATCCGCCTCCGTAATTTGTCTAGTCATTATTCTAACTAGAATTTCAAGACAAGATGTCAATGACCTCCATTTTCTCATCAAAGCAAATCTCAATAATAGATTATTACTGTTTTATTATGCATCAGGTTTTATTTATTGGTTTTCTGTAAGGCCATAGTTTATTCCCAATATAAGATTAACTCTACATTAATACTTAATACCAAGATTTGATTTGTATGTTAATTCATCCTTTATTAGGTATGCTTTCTGTTTTACTTAGCAGCATGTTGTTAATTTATTCTTTATGAATGTACATTATTGTAATGAAGGCTAATTTCCTGATGCATTTAGTGGGTCTTTATTGCACTTCTATCAGAAAAGCTTTATTAAATACAATTTCTTTATCAATTATTTCAATGCTTTTCCATTTGTGGTTTAAACTCTATTTGTAAATTGGATGTGAAAAATCATTGTGAATTTATATCTTAAAGCATTGCCACATTCCAGAGAACGGAGTGCAACCCAGAGACTACAGTTAGTGTGGATGCCTTTCTGTACACAGATGATATTATAGACCAGCTGTGTGAGGAAGGATCTATGAGCAGAAACTATTGTAAAAAGTGCTTGTCCCACGACACCGCACCGCTGAGTATGGGGAATCACCTTTTTTTTACTTGTCAACTCTATATATATTGACAAATTTTATTACTTCTCACATAATGAAATAAAGCTAATGGTCATTCTTTTAAGTTTACTAGTGTACTTGATTTTTGTAGAGGTGAATTAGAAAGCCATTTCTCAATAATTGAATTCATATTTTTCATTGAATCCAGGAATCTATTAAATCCAAAAGTTAGCACCCTGACATTGAGTATAGTCAGTTGTTTTCATGAACTAGTCTCAAAATGCCACTTATAACCCCATTTCACCAATATTTCAGCCTTTGTCAGCCACTCTATGTCTAAGACACAGGTCAAGTTTGTGTTCCAGTACGCGTTGCCAGACCTTGCCGAGAAGATGGTGCTTGATGTGGGTTCTAGGCTGGGAGCTGTGCTCTATGGAGTAAGACACTTCAATTGTATTAACATGACAGATACAGTTAACTGGCAGGTCCGTAGCCAGCAATTTAAAAAGGGGGGTTCCTTTTTCTGGAAAAGGAGACATTTTACCATGAAACCTTCATGTACCCAGATAAAATTTTACACAGATGGGACCTTTTCCCAGCAAAAAAGGGGTTTGAACCTCCTGACCCCCCCCCCCACTACCCCCCACCCCCCACCCCACCCCACCCCCACCCCAGCTACAAGCCTGATACTGGTATCCACACTTGTTGGTATGAACCTTGCTCTTCTGGTCTTGCCATCTGATAAAAATGTTCTCACAGCAGGCGTATGCTACCCTCTACATATGACAAGGATTGATATTTCCCTAGATATTCACAGATATGTCTCTGGGTAATTCTTGACACTTTTGTTTACTGTGAAGAAAGCTTTAAAGAAAAGAGAAGATAATTAACCTGTGACCTTGGTAAAGGTAAAGGGTAGGTCTATGCCCATATGGAAAGTAAATTGCATGCCACACCCAGTGGTCAGGTCACACTAGGTGCCTATGTTGGTGGGGTCACACTGGCTGCCTATGTTGGTGGGCTTAAGATGAGTTCATCTTAATCAGATGCCTTGTAGAGATGGGTTGTACCAAAAGGAGTGAACCAATTTGCAATGAAAAGAGACATTAGAAACATATCTGTAAACTTCAGCTGTATTCACAACAGTCCTTTCTGTGCCTGAAATTACTAAGATTTTTTATATGGTGGTCATGCACACAATGAGCTGTATGCTTTGAGGACATTTTGTAATTGAGTCTGGTAGCTACATGTGCCTTCCCAGCCTAAATTAATGTTAGGGGTTTGCAAGCAACAGTAATCAGTTTAAATTTGTTTGTGGGGTTTTGGTGTAATAAACATGTGTAATTCCCCATGTTTAAGACAGCCCTGTATTAAACCTGTAATACAGGGCTGTACATATTAAACATGGAGAAAACAGATTAACTTTGTTAACTTTCTTTTCTTTCTATATCAGCTTCCCATGGTCAGTCACCATGGGTAGAGCACTCTTCCAAAGTGAATCAATCATATTCTATATCACAGATTGATAAATCTCTTAGAGCAGTATCTGGATTTATAGAGTAAGCAAAAAGCACCCATCATGCTCTTATATGCTGGTAACCAAGCATCTGTCTCATTAGTTAAATTATTTATACATTAATTATTTTATGACAAGACAAATCATAGACAACAATGCATACCTGACATGAAGTTGTGAATTTTTTTTTTTTTTTTTTTTTTTTGTGAATTGTTCATTTTTAAGATATTGAGATAAAAATGAAAATTTTCATTGTATAGATTTAAACTCTCAGGGGCCTGAAGCCGTATGCCAGTTACATATTCTTAATATTTGTGTTACCTGTTGTGCATGATTTAAATTTGCTAACCTATTTTGTGAATCTTTTTTGCTTTTTGTCTGTACATTTGACAGCATTGCTGCCTTTTTATTATAGTTATAATAACAATAATCATAAAATGGAAAGGAATCGTATATAAAATAACATATTTTACCAATCATCATCTGCAATTATTCTAATACTATCATAATATACAAACTAAAAATGCGATAACAGAAAATAATCCGCTGCTTCAGCAAAATGTTTCTTGGACACATTTTTTTTCATGTGGTGTAAACTAAATTAAAGGTTAGATCCATTTCTTGCATGAGCAGCTTTTTGAGCCAGGATAGTAATGTTATTACATAGAAAGGATTCAGTATGCCTTTCAATTGCCTTTGAGGCACGAGTTAAGGCTATTTTATTTTTAAAAAATAGTTGGGTAGGTTTAATACTTCAAAAATCTCAAAAGGATTCAACATGCCTTTCAATTGCCTTTGGAGCATGAGTTAAGGCTATTTTATTTTTAAAAAATAGATGGGTAGGTTTAATACTTCAAAAATCTCAAAAGGATTCAACATGCCTTTCAATTGCCTTTGAGGCACGAGTTAAGGCTATTTTATTTTTAAAAAATAGATGGGTAGGTTTAATACTTCAAAAATCTCAAAAGGATTCAACATGCCTTTCAATTGCCTTTGGGGCATGAGTTAAGGCTATTTTATTTTTTAAAAATAGATGGGTAGGTTTAATACTTCAAAAATCTCAAAAGGATTCAACTTGCCTTTCAATTGCCTTTGGGGCATCAGTTAAGGCTATTTTATTTTTAAAAAAAGATGGGTAGGTTTAATACTTCAAAAATCTCAAAAACATTCTTAACACTTTATCAACTTATAGAGCTTATTCTCAATTATTTAGGACCTACTATTATTGCATGTTTGAAAGAGCTTTTAAAGTACCCAGACAAAGAGCCTTGACATTATTAACAGTGGAGTCTAAAAGGAAAGGTATCGGTATTTTAGCTGCACATTAAATTGAGGAGCAAAAATCAATTACAGCATAATGTAACTGAGACTACATGGACCTGTTTTGAGAGTTGTGTTTATCTGAAAAAAAATTAATGCATGTCACATCAGATTATTTTTGTATTCTGTACAAGGTGCTTTTTTTTGGTATTATTTTCTGGTGTTATTGTCTGGAGTGATGTCATCAATTATTATTGCAAATAATTGCAAATGTTTATTCCTGATCAATTTTGATTCTATGAATTGATCATGCTCCATAATGCAAGTACTTTGCTAAGTACTTACCACATATTTCACCTTTAAGACCTGACAGACATTTGGCAGCTTTTTAACTGCAATTAACTTGAGATATATGCCTTCATGCCATCAGCTTTAATGGCACCATTTGTTTTAGCAGATCTATTGTAGAGTGATGTAAAATGAAGTGAAAGTTAGTCACAATAAAATTGATATCATGTTTCGTTTTTTTTTTTTTTTTCAGGCATATTATTTTAGTTCAGCAAAAGTGATCAAAGGAGTTGAAATAAATGATTATTTCTGTGAGCTTAGTGGAAAGATACTTAGTAAATATTCACTGACTGACCGAGTTAAGATAGAGTGTTCTGATATTCTTCAACAGTCCCACCTTTTACAACAGGGTGAGTTTTTGAATCGGTAGAAAATAATACATCATTTAAACAAATCTGTGTTATATTATGCATCTATAACCATTGAAAAATTGTACTGAACTGATTGTTCAAATATATTGTAACTGGTGATGCATCAATTATGACAGTTCAGTTAATATTCTGCATATAAGTTTATCATCCTTTCGTATCATTTTTAATCGACAGCAAAATTGCTTATGATGTTCATTGATTATTAAATTAACAACAGTCTTCACTGTTTATTACTCAAGTTAAAATGTATTATCATGTCGTGGTTCAACGTATTATTCCAAGCTCTTGAAAGCTCTGGCCAGTGATACTGATTATATTAATTAAACTGATGCCATTAGTATTTACAATGATGGTAATCCTTTTATTGCAGCCGATGTTGTTGTTCTGAATAATGTTTTTGAATTCTTCACAAGTCCAGACGTGGAAACTAAGTAAGGCATTAACGGATCTTAAATGAGAATACTGTTAAAGTATATAATTGAGAAACAGAAGAAATACTGTAAAGATGTTGAAATTATGTCTCTTCAACACACCACTGGTAAAAATTATCACGGACTCAGATTTTTTTTAGCATTTTATCTAGTTTACCAGTCCGTCTGCTGATAATATAAAGTTGTTTGATTACCCTTGGAAATATTAGAAACACGTATGGACTTTTAAAAAGTATTTGGGCGACAATGCAAACTATTTCCGTAGATTCTGGCAAGTGAAACATGTTGGATTCCTTTCTCAGGTTTTGGCTGTTATTACGAGAAAATGTGAGGAAACAGGGTGTGATTCTTGTTACGGTGCCCAGCCTAGAAGAATCCTTTGAGAGCCTTAAGGTAAGTTTGTTAAAAGATCCATATTTCTGAGCATTAACTGTCAATGATTTTTTTATGTTGTGTGGTGCATGATCACCTTGACCATTTTGAATATATGTTATTTTTCTTTCAACGTTTGAAGTGGCCTGCGTAAATTATCTTCAAGTGTTGAGACTTCCTCAAATGTTTGAAGTCAGTGGTTTTACAAACACATGCCTGGCTTTTTGTGTGAAAGCGTAAGAATTTTGCACTGTGCCAGTTTTGATTTTGACACAATCTTCCATTTTTTGTGAAACTGTGATGTGAATGTGTTGAATATGTGCGGAAGGCTCCCGTCACAACTAACACATTTTAACAAAGTATGTACACCATGCACATAAGAATTCTTTTCTGGAGTTAGAGAAATGGACGAAATATTAGCCTTTTCCAAAAATAAGAACAGCATCTATTATTCTCATCCTGGTGCTTACGTTTGAAATGAAGGTCACTGAGGTTTCAGTCTTATCGTAGGGCCTTCTTCAGGTGACTTGAGATAGGGTTGTCACCAATGTAACGCTAAAAAAAATCAACTGGATGAATCAAAGCGTTCATTTTGATATGAACCTTTTTACGTTTTTTTTTTTTTTTTTTTTTTCGTCATCTTACAGATGATATGGAGTAACAGTCCTTCTTTGGGTGTTCTTCGAACACTTGTGATCGAAAATTTAAGCACTCAAAGTTAAAATTTCATATATTTTTAAAAATGAATTTCTGTTTTCTAACCATTTCTCATTGTATTTTTAATTTTAGGTCAACATAGAATTGTCATCGTGGCTGCGGCCACTACCATTGGAAAATATAGTAAGACGTGCTAATTTGCAATTATTTGGAGCCAAGGACAGTGAGGAGAGCGATTTAGAGGGAATTTATCTGTACACAGTTTTATAATAGAGATGTCATGCTAGTTGATGTTCAGTTTCGATGGCAGACGTTCGTGGGATAAAATTCTTGCACTTGTTTTCCTGTGTCAAAAATGGGTCCACAAAAGTAAAAAATTATTTGTACCAAAAATGTCAAACTAAGGATTGGCCATTCTAAGCCATGTCATACGCTCTGTGTGTTTTGTTTATGAATAAATTCGTTTTTTTTTTATTAAATGCGTTGACTCCTAGCGAATTCTGTCTACTGGATTAATTGGGTTTTTCTTAAACTTAGAACCGAGATATTTTCTGTGGACCATTTTCACATTAAATTCATTCATACTTACAAGAAATATGTCCAATGTGCGTTTGAAATGGTTGTGAAATCTGTAGAAAGTGCGCCACTGATATTACCAGTTAGACGGATAAAATGCATTATAAAACGTGTTTGTATAATTTTTTACCTGGCTTACTTGTGTTATACTTTCATTATAATAACATGATTTGAATAATTAAAGTAATAGCTGTTGACAAAAATTGTGATTGTTTTGTTCTCTGTTCTGTTCTTCTCGATCAATGAAAAAAAGAAAATGATTTAAGGAAACTTTACAAATCGTCAATGTTTGAGGTGGAGAAGGTGAATAGGTGAAGGAAAGTATTTTCCTAGCCAAAAATACATGAAAAAAGCGGATTTATGTCGTTTTGAGTGTACCCGTTTTCTTTTCATTTAGCTCGTATCTTTAATTTGTCCCTTAAGTATAGTATATAACACATTTTTAAGGGAAGAAAAAAATAGCCATTCCCTAAAATTAGAATTGAAAACATGAGAAATGCGTGTGATCATTTACGTTAGTTCCACGCAAACCAGGGAATAACATCCTTAAGATATTTTGAGAATTATAATACTAAGGTATTTATGATGTTATTGTATATAACGTGAGATTTTTCAAACTATCGGCAGATTTCCGACTTTTTGGGAGCCAAAAATATCATTGGCCTAGGCTGCCCCCTGGACGCCATATTTTCCGACTTTTTTAAGGGTGATCGCGGTAAAATTTTCGAATTGCTAGCAACCTCAGAAAATCCTCATACATCTATTTACCCGTTTTACTGTACATGTTTTCCCGTATTTTTGAACTACAATGTATAAGCGAAATTGACTCGAGATTCTCTTTATTATCATTCTTGTAAAAGTAAACCTATAGCCTTACACAAATCCTACGGGTGAACACTGAACCAAGAAAGCCAAATCTCACCCCTAGTTGCCCTTGGGCAAATACAACGTTTTCTTCGTCCAAGAGTTGCCCAACAGGCCATGTGCACATTTGTGTCCCTTGGGCAGTGTTTATCGACCTATCACCTCGACAGCAGCTGACCTTTATTGTTTTGGCGTGCGCCAGGAAGCGGTACCGTTCTCATCTCTGTTGGTTCTCCTGCGAAAAAGCATTTGACCGCCGTTGCGTCAGGTTGACGGACGTCCTGCAGCACTGCTCTTGTAACAATGTGAAGTCAAAAGGGGCCGGTGTTAGCACAGACGATTTGGCCACAGATCTATCGACTTGAGAGTACAGTTTGTTTATTCAGTAGGACAAATGCCCCTTCTTGTGAAAAGAAAGAGTTGGGTTCAACATATTGGATAAATGATAATTACTGAGAAATATATAATTTGGTTCTTTTTAAATCCTTTTCTTTTCACAATTTTACAAACGTGCCGGTAACAACCCATCTCATCATCCTTGGTCGATTGTCTACTCAAGATGCTGTGGCTGTTTTGAAAACAGCTATTTTAAAGCTTGTAAAATCAAATAAAAAATTTATTTAAGAATAACAGTATATTGTTGTATCATAGGACCATTGTTCCGAAAACGGTAGAATAATGTGAAGATACCATTCAATCTATTGGAAGCTTTCTGTGCTTTCCTAAGACACCTATAACCTAACATTTTAGCATTCTTAACCCGGGGAGCTATTTTTTACCAGTCTCTTTTTTACAGACAAAAATGGCCCATAAAATATACAGTATTTATAGACTGTGGGTTTAAAGAAGTGATGGGGCAGGGCCATCACTCTCAGCTAACTGTCTCCGCTTTATCGACTTTGGACAGTGCCTTTTGTTACTGTGCGGTGATAAATATTGTCTAATTGAAATCTACACATCGCCAATGCGAATTAAAAGGGTGAATACGCGTCTTTAGTGAAGCTTCATTAAATCTTTACTTGTGTGTGCCTGAAAACAAATACACGCTCAGGGGAAAGTTTACCGCGGAGGGGATATAGATTTTTCAGAACAATTTTTACAATGGTTTTAATTCAATCTTATTCTCTGTAAACAGTCTGTAGGAAATTAATCTACGTTTCCTACACTATTCTCATTCTTCGACTTGAATTTAGACAAACCGCTGAACATAAGATCTCTTTGCTATATTAATGGTAGTAATGGGGACATTATGGGCAAATTTCTCTGTTTATGTTTACTTTCCGAGTTGATTCTTTGGGCTAAATTTAGATATCCTTCATTTGGATATCCTGTCGAATTTTCACAGAATTCAAAACATTTTCAATGTGATTTAGTGGTAAATAAATGGTGAAACAACATAAAATCATTCAAATTCGTTAAAACACTTCTTGTTATTTTAGGAAATGTTATCATAGTTGCCCATGGTGTTATTTCTCTGTCTGCCTTTTTACAAATAAATTTCTTTAAACTCGTTCGTTCAAGCTCGCTAAAATGTTAACCCGACAAATCAAAAACGCTAATATAAAGAAGATGCATCTACCATACTAAATGGGGTTCCTTTCAAAACGACCAAAAGAATGCACCTTTCCACGGTATTGCATTCACTGCGATAACATTTCTCTTGAATGTCCTTTATTTGTATTAAGAAAAAAATCAATTACTAAACCCATTAAAATGGGCTGGTAAAACTTTTTAGACATAAAAATATATCGAAGATTGCACTTCCGATGCGCTATATGTGCAATACACCAATTACTTAATTAGCATTGTCTCCTTTGTTGCATTTTGTTCCATCCCTTCAATCTAAGTCAAAACGCCTCGATTCATATCAATATATTGCACGTTACATCCGGTTTATGGTTTCTGTCTTTAATTCCAGAGACAAAACCATTAATATGTGAATATATAACAGTCTCAAATCCACTCGATAAAAACTCTGGAATGCAATATATATCATTTACTTTAACTGCAGTACGTAATGTTTGTTTTCCCATGCCTTTTAACAGATTATCTCAGCCTCTGTAAAGTAAAACGACAGGTATAACAACTAGAAAGTTGTAATTAGGGAGCCATGACATCCAGTAATCCTATTCTCATACAGATAAAGCAGCGGTTTGGTGACTTGAGCCTATCTGTCACCATAGCAACTGCCGTCTGACACTGGAATCTGTCACACCACCGAACTTTACCATCACTTCCTCTCATTTGAAAATAAACTTTACATCTATTGCCATGAATATTTTACATTTAGATATAGATACCAACGTATTGGACAATGGGCACCTGGTTATGAAGTAGCATTCTGTAATAAGATGGTGGAGAACTCATAGACGGTGGGTGCGAACGTGCCAAATTAACTGTAATCTTAACCTGATGTTATCTGTAGCAAATGGTGCCAAGCCATGGAGTGATTACCACTTGTCATTGTTTAGCAATTACGGCGCTGGAGTGGTAAAGCACACAGCACTAAAACCAGCACAAATATTGGAGCAGGCTCGAATGTGCGTGACATTAACATAATTGCACAATCCCACTATGAATGTGTAAGCACTACGTAATCGTTTCATGGAGTTTTGATCTGATAATTATTCTCTGGATTTGTATATAAGTGCAGTCGATATGTCATGGCCCTATTTTTTGTTGTTTCTGACTTGCGAGTGTTATTTGTTTTCGTTTTCCCATGAAAGGAGTTTTAATGGTACTGATACTACACACCTGTTGTCCGCGTACATTATGGCCGCGGCTGCTGTTTCATTTCATTCATATTGTTGACAAACAATAACAATAAGGTGAAACATGTTTTTATAAATGCAGTACCATATATACATATCAATTTTCGAAAGAGATTGGGCGTGGTATCAAAATTCAGTGTTATTACTGAGATTTGTTATCGAATTTCATGGTAGAAAGTAACTACTATGGGATTTTTTTGCATCATATACTTACGGAAACGACTATTGAAGAGTTCCTTTTTAGAAGTCTGACAAAGCTTTAATCTGTCATCTCTTGACACTCTTGACATTATCAGATATAATTTCTTATCTTCTGCAAGCACGAAACTTAAATGTTTGCTAAAAATACTATATACATCATCGTGTTATAAGTAACGTGAAACATTTAGGTAGATACCAAGACACAAGTTGGTGTATACTTGAAAGGTGACCGTATATTTGGATATTAGTACAATACTATCGGCGCTAAATTGTTTTTCTTTTTTTTAGCTAAGGTACTGTTAAAAAGCCCAAGCTAGCATTTGAAATATTTCAGCGATAGATATTTGATTTTAAGAATGAATTATTATTACGAAATGCTAAAAGCTACCAAGAACTGTACAAAAAGTGAATGATGAAGGCCAAGAGAGACGACTGATACTGTATGGGGCAATGAACGTGGCAAAAACCACTATGCCGTAGATAACATGGATAATCACTGTCTCGACTTACAGATTAAATGGGAAGCTAATCACGGAAAGGAAAGTTAACAAAACATTAGAATATGTGAGGCAAAGGTTGATTTCCTTTACCGTTGATGTGGCACCACAATTGTGTCTTTTGTTGATATTTGATTTGCTGTGAAATGCAGTGTGCAAAAGAAAATGCATTCTCTGTATTCCCACGAGGCAAATTGACTTTGACCATTGTTAGCATGTGCGACACTACAGCTTTATCAACGATAGCTTGCAGCTACCGAATCCCCTCTCCTTTCGATGATGAGTTTGTAGGGCTTTTTGTTTGTGGAAACTGATAAACATATTTATCCTCTTTAAAGACACAACTTGACTCCACCGACTGGTCAATGGATTTGACTGTATTTTTGATGAAATTTTTATGACCTTCTCTCCGAGTTGCTATTTTGCCGCCGAGGCAGGAATCTGCAAATGTTTGTATTCTTTCAGAATCATTTTAATTTAGTTCGCATGTATTGTGGATAAGAACAATGCTGAACAGATTACATTGATTGATGTAGACTTAAGGATCGTTTGGAAAACCTTGATTTAACTGTTTAAGTTTTTTATATATAAATAATATATAACTTCTAAACAGAAAGGAAGTTTGCTCGAATTTTCATCTGCTTCTTCACATTACCTTTCGCACATTGTGAAAAGCAATCATGCTGTTAAGCCGAGAGCGATTTTGAAATTTTTAGATCGAGATAGAAAGATGGCGGGAAAGACATATCAAATTTCACTAAAACGGATATAAAGAGTTTGAAAATTTAAAATGTAAATGTAAACATTGCTTTTGAGACAGAACGCGCAAAATACCATAGTTTAGATATGACCCTACGAAATTGAAAACTGGAGAAAGGATGATTAAATATATATATATATCCATTTATACATTCAAAAAATTTTGGTGTGTGTGTGTGTGTGTGTGTGCATGTGTGTGTGTGTGCGTGCGTGCACTCAACGTGTTGGTAAAAGTGTATCAGCCATTCATAAATTGTACTCTTTTTCTTCTTTTAAATTGACAGCTCACAACTATCAGTGCAGCGAAATTCGTAGTAGCCGATGTAATTTAACTCTTTCCATACGAATGCACAGTTTAAATCTGTCTTCTAAAAAATCCATCATATGAAGACAAAAAATATCGGTTTACTGATTAAAAGAAAAGAAAGAGAAAATGAATGGACTAACCTGATGCCTTGATGTAATATCACTTGTTGTCAACACATTTAAGAAATCAACTATGAATTTGTGACCAGTTATTCGGTGAAACCGCTTCCATACTTGATGAAGAAAAACAGAGAATCGAAATTACAAACGAAACAAAGCAATAAATTGATATAACTATCCAAAATGACAACTTAAGGCTAACGAGTGGACGTGGAATCTTGAATTCCATTGATTGAGGGTGCCATGTAGCTTGTTCACAATGAACCTCAATGGTAAACCAAGTTATTTATTACATCAGTTCGTAATAATCGAAAAGTAATGACTGTGGATAAACAGGCTACCCCCGTCTCAGTGTTGGCAGATTTGTGAAAAAAAAAATACAAAAATACAATCAAAAAAACAGGCGGACCAACAGAATGGCAAAAGGACGGGTCGACAGACAGACAGACAGACAGAAAGACAGACATATAGATAGACATAGATACTTGCATGAAGAATTAATACACAAGCACATTCATATTAGAACAGTTTGGGATAATGCAGCGGTCATAATTGAAAAAATAGCAAACGTAGGTCCGTTCTGTAAATCAATTCTTGGATGTGTATTATTCATCCAAGATTAACTTTATCAAATGTTTCTGAGATCAAATTAAAAACTTTTATTTCCCGTACAGAGCGCACCGAACTAGCTACCTCCATTTAAGTGACATGCACCAAAGAACATTGCAATCTTAAGTGTCGAAGCCTTGATCAATGCGATGCCCGTTTAAAATGTGGATCAAGCCATCTTATCGGCTGTTTCATAACCCTTTCGTGTCATGCGTTAAGTTTACATGGCAGAAATGCACTTCTGTGGTAAATCAATGAGTCCGGACGTTGCAAGAAAGCCCGATTATTAAGCAATTATTTTGTAATCCTTTTATAAGGTCGCTTTACCGATCGTCGGTGGCAAATTCTATGAACTTTCTCATGTTTATTTCAAAAGCAGATTTTTCGATGTGTGAATGTTGAAACTGTGCTTTGAGCTTGGAAAGAGGTACTTTGTTAATGTTCTGGGAATCACAAATATTAGAAGATAATGGTCGTTCATGCTAAATTGCACAGTTCTAAACATGGACAGGCGGTTGGTCTTAAATGCATCAGTTTCAAAAGATTTTCAGTCTCATATGATTTATTATGCTTATATTTGTGTCAGAGTTACAAGGTCGGCAAACATACAGAAGGTCGAATAGTTTGGGAGCCAAAAAATATGCAGGCCTAAGAACGTGTTTAGTTTTCGCGAGAAATGGTCATGTGAACATTTCATTTCCAAAAGGTGTTACCAATCTTCAAACTAAATTGGACAGCGTAAATGTGCGAAAAAAACGGTAAACCTATTCAAAACACATTCAAGCACGTGAACTCGATTTTCCGCACGGTTCATATTAAAAAACAAGCAATTTGCGAAGGATTATATCTAATGCCCCTCGATTCGTGTCCACTTCGTCCGAACCTCTCCATTAAGACGAAAAGCTGGGTAAATCCTTGCCCAAACACGGCGTTGTTCTCTAATTGATTTAGCCGCAGGTATGACTGCTGTTTGCCCAGTATTATGACAGGTAGAGAAAGGTGATCAGATAAGAACTTCGTGTCACACATTTAATCCTTTTGAACTCAGAGTGAAAGTGTGAACAGCCAGTTTGGGAACAACGTTAAATAACTAATTAGTGCCAGGCCGGTGCACTGGTGACCTTGGTCCGAAATGTTCCGGATCGTCTCGATTGCATTTGACTCAAAATTTGCTCTTTCTGTAGATGGGCAGACGGGGTGTGGGAGATATTTAATCGAACTCACGGTGAGCGAAAACAGTCAAAATTCTAATCTGTTCTTAGCGAACTTGTTTGCGTTTCGTTTTATACTTCACATATCGTTGTTCTGTCGTTTTGATTGGGCGCAGGGATCTATTGGGTGAGTTTTATAGTAATCAGTCCTAAATGGCTCTTCAAATGAAGTTTAAACAACTTAGTAGCGAGCATTCACAATGGGCCGGGTCAGATGTCGAGCAGTTTAAATACGCTCTCTTATTGATCGCACAGTATCTCAGATCTCACTTTTGTGACTGAATTGAAAGCGAGCTAAACTTAATGGACAAATAAGGTGGTGGCTTAAAGAGGGCAAAGCAGATTAAATCTATGTGGGCAATAATGCGGTTTACCTTCTGACATAAACTGGGAGGACTCTGCTTTGCCACTGTGAACGTGCTGCTTATTTAGAACCCCTGTTTTGCAGCCGTGTGTAAAAGTCGATATAAAAAGGCTCCGTGGCTCGATGTACATTTTAAAACCCGTAACCATTTGTTATCCTGTAGCTGTCTGTCTGTCCTTTCGACAAATTATATTTTCATATCGTAATATTTTGTACACAGATGCTACACTGTTACATCTTTATGAAAGCTAACTACATGTATATTTGTAAAATGTTAAATGCAAAACTGTCTAGAGGCTAAAAAAAGAAAAGAACGAATTATGATTCTATTGCATGTAAGTACAAGTGCATTTTCTTTATTTCAAAACGCACCTTAAATTGTGTCCTTAAATTTCTTAAATTTGAAAAGATGTATGCGATCGACACATTTTTTTAGTCTTTTGAACAAACTGAATAATAAAACCCTTATTGCAAGCAATGTTACGCTTCTGGCAGTAATTTTCAAGTCTCAAATGCAATTCTCTAGTTGAACAATGTGTTGCTTAATAACTCTTTGGTTAAATGATGTCATTTTTGCTGTTACTTTTTGGCTGAAAAATAAAAACGACATTTTAAGGTAAAAAAAAAAAATTAATTGCCTAGTGCTTGCACGCAGCTGAGCGAGCGTGTATGTCACGGCAGAATCTTTTGGGGCAGACCCTTTTGGGCTCATATGCTACAGCCAAAAATCTTATCTACCTAAAGTTAAGCTAAAAATGTAGAAGAGTTTTTCATCAAATTGCATGCTTATATTTTGGAAATGTATAAGATATGGTAATTGAAAATGAATTCCTGTCAAGCCTGACAACAGCCGAGCACGGCGCATGCCCTTTAGTTTGGTTTGGCGTATGCAAGCATTTTTTCCATTGCATAGAGTAAGACTCAACGTATTATTAGCGCCTGAAATAGAAAAAAACTTATTCAGAATCCACTAAAAAGGATATATCTTAGTCTTTCAGAGAGCACCTGTCGTAATAATTGCCGCGGATGTGGCCCACCCTGACCCCCAGGGTTCACTGGGAAGCTCCTGTAAGCTCATAATCTCATTTATCTACAAGCTGGATATTGTTAACCAAATACTTCTACAAAGAAATCACACACAAAAGGCTTAAAAAACGAATTAGGTTTGCTCGATTATTAGCTGTTCAGTCCATTCAACAAATCCAGCACTGAAAAGTAGCTATGACATTCGATAGCAGATTAGCCCGTAATTTTGCTTCTTTAAAAACACGACTGAAAAATGTTTTTCGGTAAATTTGCACAAGGCTTGAAAAAATCCGCACACAAGCCTTTGCTCTTTCGATTGCATTGAGCTTATATTGACACTTAGCTTTCTCTGTGCTGTGAATACAATGTTATTATCCTACTATTCCTCTATTTGTTGTGGCATTCACGTCACCGAGCTGCTTTAATACTCGACACTCGACATTTAATGCGGTGGGCGGGCACTTGTTATATACAGTGAGTCAATCAGAGGACTCGTCCATTCATTCTTACCGTAAGCAGATTTAACCGAACTTATATTCATGATTGTCTCAAGTAAACAAGGATTACTTTACAAGGCTAATGGCAGGGGTTGAGCTTGATTTTATTAAACGCAATTAAATAAACTTACCAGCGCTTGTTGAAGCAGCGTGGCTCTGTGTTAAAGTTGGTGGGGGCATTGTTTTCGGATTGTGACCAACTTAGTGGGCAACAGAGAGGCAATTGCCGTTTAAGAAGAAGAGACAATACGTAAGCCACACAGAAGTGTGGCTGAGGCAACCGAACTGCTGTCGCTACATAATAACCTGATTACGTTGGCACTGACACACCTGGAGTTGTCACTCGGCCTGTCGACGTGAGCGGGGACGACAGCGAAGATCGGCGTATGTGCGACGTTATCTGCGACGGCCACGCATCTCTGCTGACCATCCGTTGTTGAAAATTCCTAAAGCCAAAGAAACCTTTGATTCGAAAAGGCATTTACGGGAGAGGGGCAGGATCCCTCATAGCGAGATCGTCAACAGGACTCGGTCAACTAAAACTTAATGCAAGACAAGCGTTTGTGAAATACGCAAAGAAAAAATTGTATCAGTTTCTGCATTTGTGTGTCAAGATAGGAGTCAATACAGGATGGCCCACCCCGCGTTACCTTACTACTACAGCGAGCATCTGAAGGCTGCGGTGTCATCCAGCATGCTGTCCTCAGTCCACAGTCCGTCGCTGTTCACCATCGACAGTATTCTGGCACCTCGACCCCTGCTAGCTCACCAGCGCCCTCCGCCCGGTTATTTCCCCTACCATGCGCTGCATCCTTCACACCAGGCGGCCGCAGCAGAGTTCCTAGGTAAGACACAAGTTATCTACGATGCTCTTTAAAAATATTCATAAAAAATACATACGTCCAAGCGCATATTTTTATCACCGCTGCAAGTCCATTCAGTTTATTTCACAGAAGTGCTGTATGAAATGCGAAAGAACGTGTTATGGACATCTCTTTTTTGTTTAAATCTTATATTTTGGCATTCCATTCTCCCTCTCTCTCTCTCTCTCTCTTTGTTGATATTTTAACAGATTATCATATTTCACTAAGTGAATTAGCTTTAATGTATCTATACTTCTATATAATGAAGCCATACACCAGAAAGCGTGACGATCATAATATTGTTTTAATAGACTGTATTTTCAATAAATCAGCTCATGCTTTTCATACTTCTACAAAGGTGTTAGGTTTGTATTTATTCCTATCCTTGTTATTTCGATTATTTTCATTTACTTATCTCAACGTGTCACCTGTTACTGTTTGCAATTTACAGCTTCGTAAGTGTCGATTTATACTTCTTGATATTGAACAACTCGTCTTTATCTGCTGCATGATTCTAACTAAAGAAACAAAACCATTATTCTAACGGCGCGTATTGTTACACTGTTGAAAAGCAGACTTGGTGGTATTATTTGTGGAACAAGAAAAGGAAAAGAGTAAAAGGGACTTTATATTTTTAATATTTGGAAACGTTGCTTTTCTTAACTTTCTATAGAAATATGCCTATGCGCACTTATGTTATAGAGGAGTATTGTTAATTTGTAGTTAAAATTGTCTATTTGAATTTTTTTTGTCTCTCGTGTACGCGTTATCTAAAGGTAAGAGGCGTATTATATGGTATTATTCGTTTTATTTGAAATTGCTTTATTATAATTCTGTTTGAAATAACATTTCACGTTTGCTTGGATGCGTCTTTATTGTGCCGGCTAGATGCAAACGTTTATTTTCTTCTAAACATGAAAAAAAAACCGGATTTGATACTTATCTTCACATTTCAAATTTATACTTGACACTTCTAGGAAAAATATTTTCAGGGAAGGTTGTCGAGGAGAATATGAATATTTAGAAATGTCAACAAAAGGTATCGAAGTGCCTTAATTGTAGACAACAAATACTCCTCTATGTCAAGGTTTCTGGTAATACTAATTTGTCGCTTTTTCATCTAGAGTAAAGTCGTGTTTTAGAATTGTTGCAAGTTCATTTTAACGCCGTTTGTTTACAGATTATTTTTCTTCTATAAATTGCCTATACGAAAACCAAATAAGTAAATATTTTAAGTTTTAATACTTGTTTAACAACACACAACTACTTATTCGTGAACAAATCGCCTATTAAACGATCGCTACTTTTCCTTCGAGCTGAAAGTAAGAAAATACGCATTTAATTTCTTTTTATCTTAAAAGAAAATCATGCAAGCTTACAAAAGATCTCATTAGAAATACTTTGGTGAAGTAAATCAATGGGAAAAAATTCCAGGCATCACAGGATCACATTAGGTTTTCCTGCTTGAAGTAATAGAGATGTTTCTCTGTTACTTTTGATCTTTTAGAAGGTTAAACCAATTTTATAGCTCCGCCTAAGTGTGCCTCTAACCTTCTGCCGGTTTTACGGCTGCACTTGTAAACTACCCCGACCCCTAAATTAGCTCACTTGAAATTGAACGAAAATCTCCTTGTATACACACGTCTCCCTAGCACTCGCCTTTGAACATTAGACAACTTGACGATAAGATCACCAGGATCGGTTTACCAAATGAAACGAGTTAATTTTTGTTGAAATTTGTAATTTACTTGGATGCTCTGAATCGTAAAACTGTTTAACCTTGCTTGGTATTAAATGACTCCAACCAATATCTTAATTCTTTAAGAAGTCGGAGTAGGGACCGTATTCTATATGCCCTGATTTTCTGCCTCGTTTCAACTCAGCAACAATTCCTTCTTAAGTTGCAATATTTGGTAGGGACTTAAATGAAAGCGTCCTGAGTGAGCGGCTTACTTATTAGGCCTCTAATCCACAGTGATGGGAGAATGATAGGTAAGCAATGATAACACTATTATCCTCATGCATCACAGGATACGGTAGAAAATAGACACCTCTTTCTTCGCCCTCTAGTCTTACATCCTGCAGATGCGTATACGCACAGGCAAAACACAAATTCGAACAATTTACCAAAATTTTCGATTTTCTTCGTGAAAATATCTCAAATGGGATAATTATGCGGTGGGAGTGAACGATTTTTACATCTGTCTCTGTTCGGGGGAGATTTAGGGTGTTTATACTTTAATCTTTGGCAACGTTGCCCTGGGGCAAGAAAGTTAATATCTTTACCGCATATTATCATGCGATATCACTCGCGCTCCTTCAAAGTGGCTCATCCGACCAGAAGCAAAATTGGCGGCACGGGACGCCAGGGATCCAACTAAGTGAATGAAAACGTAAAAAAAAAGAGCAAAAGTTGATCGAGACTGATGTGAATTTTTTTTTCCTTTTTTTAATGATAAGATGTGTACAATTCACCAGGAAAAAGTTTTCAAAATTTTATGTAATTTGTATGACTCAGAATATTGTATCCCTTGGTTGATTCTATTTGTTTATCATTTAACCAAATGTATCATTTTTCTTTTGACTAACTTACTAAATATATATTTAAAAGGTTCGTTTGGTGATTCAATCGAGGTAATATATATGAAGGAATTTTATTATAATAATCATTAAAATTCAAAAAGGAAAATACATTGAAGAAAGGTCTGCATTTAACCAAAATAACGCTACTCAGAACATTCACTTTTGCCCTAAATGTTTTCGTCAATTTTTGCGTATCATGAACATATGTGTGTAGCTGAAATATAGATTGTATATTTCCTTAGACTGATACATCTAGGAGCGAAACTGAAAAATATGAAAGACGAGTACAAACTGGTAATTCAAATTTCCATCGTAGTTGACCTTAAAGTAAAATTTTCTAATTTTCACAAAAATGATGTGTTTTTCTACTTTTTTTTTTTTGTAGGTTATTCAACCTTTCCTGGATTTTTCCCTGCTGATCTAGCACGAGCTGGACAAAAGAGAAAACGTCGACATCGCACTATTTTCACCGAAGAACAATTGGAAGAGTTGGAGAAGACGTTCCAGAAGACGCATTACCCTGATGTATTACTACGCGAGGAGCTGGCTATGAAGGTGGATCTAAAAGAAGAGAGAGTCGAGGTTAGTATATTGCATGGGGGATAACAAAGAAGACTCCTATAAATAATGTTGCATTTGAATCACTAGTGTCTTTTTGTATTTTTTTGTATCTTTTTTTCTGTGTGATTTTAATGTTCTTTGTTTACAATATCTAATCAATATCTTGATAAAACATAAATAAAGTATCGAAATTCGAGTTTGTAACGGAGGTTTGTGACGGCTGGAGATGGCATTGAATCGTTGATATCAATTTAAGAATTGATCTGGAAAGGGGAAATTGGATTAATTGTTTTACATATATGAATAAGCTAGGTGAAGTGGACATTGAGAATTAATTGGAAAAGTATCCAAAAGTATCCAAAGCACAATCTGTGTTTTGTGGAGTATTCTTCGCCAAAAAACGCGTTCCCTATTCATTCAATTAAAAAAAGGGGAAGTTTGAGAGGGAGACTTACAGAAGAAAAAAAATGAACCTTTCTGTGGTAGCTTTTTGAATACCAACAGTACATCTACCTAGCTGGTGTGTTTGAAAAGCGGATGGTAGGACCCCAATTTATTTTTTGATCCAGGCAATTATCCTACCACTTAATAGAACTTGAGCTATTAATCCGATGTCACCATTCTTTGTCATTAATTCGAATGTTCTCAAAATCGGACAAAGTACTTAGGCCCAATTCAATAAGCAATGGAACCAGTGAACTTGGCTTTCCATTCTTTAAACACACACATTATACTTCGTAAATAAATAACACCCATTGAAGAATATCGATTCCCCGTATTTGTTATTATTGTAGAAAATTTAATAAACTAGCCCCAATGTGCTGACGCTGTAAGCGTCTTTTTAAGCGATAATAAAATTAGTATAAAAGGTTTTTCGGTAAAGTCGGAGCCGGTAGGGATGGCCGGGTTAAATGACAATCCCTTGTGTTGACACTGTCTCTACGCACCTTCAGGACAGGCGGGCAAATTAGAATTTCCCGACAACTTCCGATTCCCACGTTTATCTAAGCTGCCCATTGAATGATTTAAATCGTATATAACATTTTCTCCGCATTGTCGCGGCTGCTCCGCGTTACAACCACATTTAAATCGCACTTGATTTTCCTCCAGCTGCTGTCTTTGTCAAATATTTGCGAATTTCCACCCCATTATATTCAGTTGCGAAAGGAAATGGATCTTCAGAAGGAAACGAGTGCCCTTTTTTGTACCTCTTCACTAGTGCTGTTAAATGTGTTTGCGAATTTGGTCTCTTTTGTAGAAAATTCCAAAAAGAAATAGACACAGCGGCTGGGTGAAAAATTAAAGTTGACAGTGTCAAGAAAACAGGGCTAAATTGATGCTTTTAGCAGTAAAGCAAATGAAGGCTCAGAAAGCCGATTTTTTAATGTGCACTGGATATAAGATTTTGATTTCAGCGAGGTAAAATTTTAAAGAATCCTCCCCACAAAACTGTGTTAATTTCTCGCGCTGAAGTTCAGGTTCGATCACAAAGGCGGGCAGCAATAAACATCTAATTCGTTCATATTATGGAATTAAGTTCAATAATCGACAAAGCCGTTTGCTATTATTACTGACGGGTTATGATGATGTAAAGAAAGTGTCGCGGGTGTTCATTACATCCAGAATGGCGAGGGCTTTTAGCAGTTAAAATAGGTCGTTTTTAGCGAAAGGGATCTAAGAAAACACACTTAATCTTTGGGCATATTAATTCCCACTCCTGAGGGAAGAAACGAGCGGTCTGAATACACGTAATGACTGAATAAACAAACTTGGTTAAATCACATACAGGATGGTGAACAAAAATATGCATAAATATTTTGATTTTTATTATCGTCTAAATAATAAACCTAAATTTGCAACGTGTAGGATTATCGAATTTTTCCCCATTATTTACAGAACTTTTAAGACTTTTGGCGTCTAAACAGGAAAGAAACATAATATAGCCAAGAGTTTTATTCCAACCGATTTGCTTGTGATATTTAATTTTGCCATAAAAAGGGCTTTCTGTACTGGAGCGAAGAGATAAGACTGAAAAGAACTGGGATAAAAACTAAAATAAATCGCAACAAATTCGAAAAGTTAATTTATAGATGAAGAGGCTCTGTGATCACAGACGGTTGAAATAAGAGATGTTCACTCTTTGTGAGTAGCTTCCTTTTGTTACAAAATATTCATCCAATTTATGCTCGCCCAAGTAAGCCCAATAAAACACGAATCGGATATCCAAGAGATGCTAGCGACTGTCTGCTAAAGCAATCGCCGGCAGATTTTTTAATCATGCCGTCAACAATAGATACGTGCTCTATTGCGCCAATTAATAACACTGTTAACAGCCGCGGCCACGAAGTTGTCTCTTTCTCCTTAAATCTGCTGTTTTTTTTTTTTTTTTTTCTTATCTTATCTTATCTGTGCGGTCCGTTTTTCTCCTCGAGGCAGGTTTTGTCTAATAATACACAAACTAGAAGTGTTTCTCTCTGTTCAAATCATTGTTTTACTTACACTTAAGATTAAGCCGTTCGTCCTTTTCCAGGTTTATAGTCCCAGGCTATTGGTAAATATAGACCGGGTTGTTAAGAACCACTGAGCTTGAAAANCCTTTTCCAGGTTTATAGACCCAGGCTATTGGTAAATATAGACCGGGTTGTTAAGAACCACTGAGCTTGAAAATTGGGATTACTATTTATCTGCCTAATTTCGTTAGGCTGCTGGGATAAAGCAACGATAGAGGGATATCTTTCTCCATTAATTAATAGTTTATGGGATTTTATTCTGACAATTGCCCCCAAGTTGTTCAGCGGCTTTTGTCCATTTTATACGAACGATTAACCCGTGCCGTGTTAATGAAGACTTAAATCAGATGAGTTATTGTCCATTTTAAAGGGATAAGCCTTTAATGACAGATTTGATAGCACCAACAGCAACGGCTTTCTTACGGACATCCAAACCACCAATGTCGAATTTTTAAAGGAGTAGCTTTTGATATTGATATAAAATTCGCCAAAAAATCTAATCGCAACCTATTTCAACGACTCGAAATTAAAACTAACTACTGTGAATTAAATTCTGAAAAAGTTCATAGAATTCTGAAAAAGTTCATAATATTATTTACATAAGTTAAAACAATTATTAGTTTTAAAGGATTTTGTAACAAACATGGCGTTCTGAAAAGATGGACTACTGTACTCGACAATTATTTAGTTAAATGGTTGCCGTTGTAGGACATGTAAAGTAGCAACCTAACATTAAATTTAGCATGCTTCCAATAAATCTGTACTATTATCTTTGCAGGTTTGGTTTAAGAACAGACGGGCGAAATGGCGAAAGCAAAAAAGAGAACAGGAAGCCGCAAAACGCAATGCAGAAACTACGAACAAGAACCGCGGATCCCAGAAAGAGGATACTAGTGTCTCAGATAAAGCTGCGTCTGACAACAACAAAACAGAAAACAAGAATGACTTAGACATTTGTCCAGACTCTCCTTGTCTGTCGGAGCAAGACATTGACGTCACAAGTGACGGAGAAACAGAAAATTCCCCTGATTTTGTGACGAGTTCATCCGTTGGTCAGTCGCGTGAAAGGGGCAGTGTGGAATAATTAAGAAAAATACTGAAAATACGTCTTTGTGAGAGCTTCGGCTGAGTACACACTGTATGCTATTCAATAGAACACCCGTAGAAGACGCATTGTGAAAATAGCCGGTAGCATTAGGAACGAGGGTTTCCCACAAGGTCAGAAAAGCTTGTTTAACAATGTAATGCCAAATGATTCACAGATGAAAGCCTTTTATTAGTTAAGGCAAAATAGTTCGAATTCAGATGAATGGACAGTGGTCTGAATAAGGACGCTACGGCCTTCCCGCAATTCTATGAGGTCAATCAAATTATTTAAAAAGAAAATCAAAATCCCGACCTCTGCTACAATATAGAGCTGAATAAAAGCGTGCCGCTTCAAGATCAGTAGATCTACTGTTGTGGCCTTCCAATAATCAGATGAAATCAATTAAAATTTGACAAAAATAATCAAATATTTTCACGTCCAGGCCTGCCTGGAATAACAAAATACTCGAGCGTTCTAGAAAGACACTAAAATAGAAAGCCAATAACTATTTATGTGATATTAGATATGTATAATGTATATTTCATTCTGTTCTTTATTGTATGTTAATAATCTTTGAGTATATTGTATGTGTGTTATATTAAACATATATAGGCCTACTGTATTCCTTAAGTACTATATTAGTTTCATGTACTGTATGCAGTTGGTTGTGTTACATTTTTTGATATGTTATATTTTTAAAAAGCTGAAGATTGTGTAAATATTAACATTGGTTTCTCGTTGCTGCTGTATATACGTATAATATGTACAGAGCAAAAATAAATACATCATTTATTACTACACTTATTGTTGATGCTTTTATTTTCTGTTTACATGCAAACAGGCATTCAATGCATTTGTACCGTGAAAGACGGCTGAGAAGGACCCCTTCTGAAGTAACCATATGTTGCAATGCTGATATCTTTCCCCTTCAAACAAGATTGAGCAGAGAAAAAGGTGTTTAATTCTGCTATGCGTGTAATAGCAGGGGCGGATCCAGAGATATTTTCTGACAGTCTTCCAAATTATATCTTTGTTGATCCGTCCTACATTTTTAACCGTCTTCCGACAGAAAAAATTAGATGCCCGTCATTGTTAACTTGTTAACTAGCTTTGTGGCCTTATGTCCCACACGGGACGAAGAGGAATGCTGATGATGATGATTGTTAACTTGGAAATATTTGACCGTATTCCGTCTTCCGTCCTCTGTCCGTCCATTTTTGGTACGTTCATCCGTAAGACTATAATGGTGTGTATATATATATCTATCATTTCAAATGGTCCAGAATTAAACCAATAATTCAAGCTTTTATAGCCAGCAGTTAATTCACCCGTGCTGGCAGCAAATCTTCAAAATAACCGTGAAATCTTAGCAGTAGCCTAAGTGTGGCTAATTTGATTTGGGATATGAAAAAATTCAGGGAGATTAAGCAGAAACAGGTGTATTTATTGAATGATCTCTCTTTTTGACTGATAATCCTCAGATGGGGATACAGCATCTGACATTAGTTTAATATGGGTGCAACGATTTGTTACTTGGGTATTTTAGAAACCACCTACAATGGCTTTGACAAGCAAATGCCATTCTGGGTCGCTCTGCATTAATAATAAGGTTAATCCATGTCATACCTTTATTCTTTCCAAACTTTGTTCTAGCTTTTTATTCTTTCATCCCCTGCAGCTAGGATATTCCAGTCGGTTTCACAAAACAGAATGTTAATTCAGTTTTCTGTCCATACACTTGTTCTTAAGGCTTTAAGCCCATTGTAGATTTTACAGATCTGGTAAAACACTGTATTCTTGGGATTATTGAAAAGCTCCTCCTCAAGAAATATATTAAAGGTACGCTTTGTAGCAATAGAAAAAAAGCTATATTCTTTTAGTATTATCGGTAAGTTGATCGTTAATATAGAGGTAAATTTAATAACACCCATCCTCCTTGAAAGATTGTTTATAATGTTTATTACTGTCACTAGCGTCTTACAACAAAGCCACACCTTGTTAGGTCATATTTTAAGTGTTTAAAATTTTGGAGGCAACTAGTGAACCTCTATGGACATTTTACATTGACGTGTGAATAAGAGATCGTTTAGAGTGTTATCGCACCGGTTTCCTATCTCTATTCTCAATATTACAAGCTTCCTGCAGGGATTTCTGTCCCTGTGACTGAAACATTAAGTATCTGCTCTTATATTATTCCTTGAACAATCAATTCAAGACTCTATTAAAATGTCTTTTACATAACTCCAAACCCCCTTTTGCCATTAAGATTCACCACAACTGCAATTCCGAACATAGTTCCGGTACTTATTTTACGATATCTTACATTACATTTCCCAGTGCAAGATAGCTCCAGGTATTTAACAGGAGTCAAGATTATTCTCTATCTCTGCCTAGTGTCAACCGTTAAGTGTTTGTGCGATCTCATTTAACTCTAAGGATAGAAATCTTCGGCACGTTTTCATGCCTGCTAAGATCTCTCTTCAACACAGAAGGGGTCAGAAGTTGACAGGTCAGAGTGGCTTAGAAGCTTTTAGTGTCCAGTGAGGCTCACGGTGAGTCTATAGTGTTCTCCAATAGCCCTATTATTCCCAACTATTTGTAGCATTAATTGGTGTTTAATCAGTGCCCATTCTTCACGGCGTGGCATAAAGGGAGGCTTGAATCACATTCAAATGGATTGATGGATTTGCTTCGACTTTCCTTGTTTGCTGAAGATTTAAAAGGAATCATACTACTGTTTGCCTGAAATCTTCCCTAGCGTTATGCAATGCTTACAAACAGCGAAGACAATGGGCCGCTGGACGAGGCTTTAATTTGCACCTAGGCAGCGCCCACAACAAGGTGCTCGGTGTGTAGGCATACCCGCTGTGTTTGGTAAGCCTATTCAGAGATGCGTATTTGTACTTTAGCTTCTCCTAAAATCCTGACAATTTAATGCATTAAAATATTTATTTATTTCGTTGGTAAGATTGACCAGTGAAACGGACGCAAAGCTCCGTGAAGAAAAGAGTTATTCAAGGATCAGGGCCCTGTTTGTTGTTCGCATCTCCTTGGACCCTATCTCGAATACTACATTACCTACATTTGCCAGACGGACCATTGTCCGGCAAAAATTTAAGTTTCTAATCGCATTTTGTTTCCATTTCGTTTCTAAATCCTGCAATCGAAGTCAAATAATGGCTTATATCATTGGCATGACGGATGTATATCTAGTATTTGTCCATTATTCGGTAATCCTCGCGGGACTGGGGGATAATATAGTGTTACAAAGGCGGTGGCTGAAACTGATCGCTACGGACCCTGGCCTCGGTACAAAGACAATGATTTGACACAAAAAGTGAGCGGCATAATCTGTGAATGTGACGCCGAAAGTTAAATTCCTGGCGCCGGCAAATCCCTCTCTGGTGCTCTTCGCTGTTTCTAAGTTGTTACTATATGGTTTTAAAGCCTCTGACTTGGTTGGTATATATCCTGGCTTATCGCTTCGGGCCTTTGATGCAAGAAATCATATTTCACATATGATGTGGTAAAATCCGTCGTTCACGACCAAGAGTATGTTAAGAACGCATTTAACGACGAAATTCCGATCCGCCCAGTATGCAAAAGTTCTGTTTTCTTTGAACGTAATTTGATGACGGACGAGAAGAGGGTGAAAACGCGGATTGTAATTTTTATTTATTTATTTTATTTTATTAATTAATTAATTTTTTGACAACATATTTACAAAATTTTATCTTCATCTATCTTTCAAAGAACAAATAATCGGCATATTTGAGTCATAAAGCCATTTTGTGATTTATTGATATTAAATAGACAATTAATTGATTTTTTTCTAAGCGGCAATAATAAATAAAAATAATTAAATAAATGAGATAATTATTTCTCGACAACGTACATGCAACGACATGAGATGGCAATGAATTTTTTAATACCAAATTAAACCCGGGCGAGTGAACTTTAAAGATTCAACTAAAAGTGGCATGTAAATCGATAACAATTATTTCAACTCACGCGTAGAATAATTTGATTATGTGGATGCATTGTAATGTGTTTAACGTGAAACGGCAGTGAAATGACAATGACAGTAAATGTTCTGTCAAGTTAATTGACTCGTCTTCATGAAATAGATTCCATGTTAGATCTATCCAGAAAAGATTGGAGAAAAAGGTAAATTTTGTGTTGCGTTTAAAAGGTGCCAATTTTCTTCTCATAATACCCGTTTACTAATAATAAATAAAAAAAAATAATATATTTATTTATTTCAACTCATATCCTTTGAATAGCACAAGGTAATGGTTCATCTTAATTTTGCTCAAACTTATTTTATAGCGAAGTGAAAATGGAAGAGAATGCAGGTGTGCATACACCTGTTTTCAGTGTGAAAGTGAAAGAAAACTGCAAAGAATATAGACCGATTTTGCATTTTGGAACACGATAGAGAGATGGCGATGAGGATCAGGTAATTATCGATGGTGAACAAATTCATCAGTAATATCATATCACCTGAAAGTCCCATGAATGACCCTTAAAGGGATAATAACTCTTCATTTCAGCCAAAAAGTGAATTTTCCTGGAGTAAACAACAATTTTCCCATACTTACCAATGGTTAATGAATCCATTTTGACATTCAAAGTTAGTCCCTGGTTTTTTTCTAAAAAGTTTGGTTTTTTGTTAAAATCTCTTAAGAGATTTTAACGAAGTATAGCCATCAATGGAGGTCGCGTGGTCTAAAGACAAGCTCAGATATCAGAATAATAGCTATAACTGCTGTTTTTGTGGTGAAACAGAATATATTATATTTCTATGACTTATTCACAATGTTTTTATTGTGAAATATAGATCTCACATGAAGAGTTATTATCCCTTTAACTTATTTTCTTTGCATGTTTTGGAGTCAAAATGGGAGACAGAAATGCGCCTGCCTTTCTTAACCTTCCTTCTTCCATTCTCCCAATTTAGTCGATTTTACATTTTTACAGAGACAATACCTTAAAAAAAATGGGTGTGCATATTGCATGATTATCAATAAAAAAGACATTGATTACTCTTCAGGTGAAGTAAGTGTCTGCTTTCAAAATGACAGTGCTCTTGTTTCCAGCACAGGTTTTTCGATTCCTTGAGACCGCTTTGCACATAATAGCATAAAAGATGTCACAACATTTATGTAAGCATTAACTATTGATATAAAAAAACAGTGCCTCGAGAACGCCGAAACATTGTGTGATCAAAACCCCGATTATTACATGACAGAGCCGTTTGCAGTTGCATAAATTGACAAGAAGGCCACCATTGCCGTGACTTATGCAAAGGCTATGTTGTTACTTTTACAATGTATGTTTTTCCTCAGTGCTAGCCTGAGAATCTTTAAACCTAGCCAAATGTAGCACCGGTTTTTTATATCCATGAATTTCTAGTATCTACATTTTCTTAAAAATTGTTTCAAAAACAACACAGTTACAAACCACCAAGGCTGGCTAATGTTTTTTTTTTTTTTTTTTTTTTTTTTTTTTGCTAAAGGAGCCTATGATTGCAAAACACTTTATTTATGATATTTCTATAATAATTGTTTCTAAATAGGAGAGTGTGGACTGAACGCCTTTCTGTTACATATCATTATCCACAAATCAGAGAAGTGTAGTTTAAAATGATTGTTAATGAAATGAATCAATTCAGAAATATTCTTTTCATTTGAATTTCCTTGCATCTTGCTTTTTATTGAGTAATAGCAAATCACCGATAGTTTGTCTAAGGCACAACGAACGTACAAGTTGAGAATAATTTATTGGGAGCAATTTTTAATTTGGTTCAAGACAGTAAATGGGAACTAGAAGTAACTTTCCCTAAAACTTAAACTTGAAGTAACTTTCGTGTATTGTCAGGTAAAATATAAAAGAGAAACATTTCAATTTTGATCAATTGGTGTCAAAATTGGCCTACAGAGTTTAGTTACTACTTGCATATGCAATTACCACTGGAATGGACGCATGAGAGTGGTTGAGCGGGAGACCTGCGTCTGTCCATCTCGTCTCCGTCTCAGTTTAAGCTCTTTTTAAGAATGTAAAGTGGCTCTTCTATCTTTTGAGAGCTTTTTCGTCCAGCTTTGGAATAGCTCGGGCTTATCCAAGGATGTGCCACTTTAACGAGTTTATATTAGGGAGTGCTGTTTTCGTAATCTCAATGAAGGGTGGAGTGAGATTATTTCTATCTGTTAGCATATGTGTGTGTGTGTGTGGGGGGGGGGGGGGGCTATGTATTCACAAAGGTTTTTAATGCCCGTATGATGACTATAAGATTATGCGGTAAATAATCTATCACTTGATCGTTGGGTATAAATCTGCATTGAGATAATTGCGTCAGAATCCATCTATTGACATCTATTGTATCACTTTCTCTTCGCAGCCTTAATGTAAGTAGAATGGAATATAAGGTTACTTTGTAGGATAGAATTTCACTTAGAAATTAACCGCACCACACTTTGACTTGTAAATGATTCTATTCGCTTGTGAATGAAAAGAAATAAGCTATTAAGATAAATAAAAAACTTCAATCAAAGAACTGATCAAGTCAACATTACTTACATTTTTGGTTTTTCTAAATACAAAACGCTTTCAAGTTTTCAACAAAAAGTAGACAAAAATGATATTTTTAAGCATTATATTCTTTCAATATTTTCACTATATTTTATCATTTGGTGGTAATCTTTGCTTTAATAATTGGATTCAGAATACCAGTTTGACTTGTCAAGGTGTTGTGAAGGGGGTGCAAATGTAGATATGTATGTGGCATATTGTCATCAAATACAGCTTTTTCTCCATTGCATTGTTATCGTCAGGTACAGTGGCGGATTTATGGGGGTGTCTGGGGGGTCCTGATCCCCCTTTCCATTTTTGACTTAAAAAATGTCTAGCTAAACCATAGTTCTAAACCGTACCAAATGGCGCCATTTGCCCTCCAAAACATCATTCTTCTCGGGGCCCTCGAACGTGCCCCAAACCTAACGCCAAGGGGGTAAGAGTCGGCCTCCCAATCCGAGGCCTGTCAATTCAATACCTAAAAAAAAAACGGACCCCCCCCCCCCTTCTAAATTTTCTGGATCCGCCCCTGAGGTAATGTCACAACTTAAATATGGGCAATGCAGCGTTGGATGACTTTAACACAATGGTAGCGCTGTTGAGTGTTGCACAACTACTGCATTCACAAAATATTACGGCCAGTAATAGTATTATCTATCGATAAAAATATTACAGCCATAAATAATATGAAGACTATCCATCCACAAAAATGTAACACCCATAAATAATATGAAGACTATCCACTGACAAAAATATTACAGCCATAAATAATATAAAGACTATCCATTGACAAAAATATTACAGCCATAAATAATATGAAGACTATTCATTCACAAAAACATTACAGCCATAAATAATATGAAGACCATCCATTCACAAAAAAAATATTACAGCCATAAATAATATGAAGACCATCCATTCACAAAAATATTACAGCCATATATAATATGAAGACCATCCATTCGCAAAAATATTACAGCCATAAATAATATGAAGACCATCCATTCACAAAAATATTACAGCCATAAAAAATATGAAGACTATCCCTTCATAAAACTTTTACGCCCATAAACAATATAAAGACAATCCATTCACAAAAATATAACGCCCATAAATAGTATGAAGACTATCCATTGAGGCCCACACCAGGACAGCTAATAGTTGATTGATTTTCAAACAGTCCAGACGGCTTTATGATAAGAGTTTTTTTTAAATTTTGTAATATATACAGTTTTGTTTTTTACACCATATTAAACGCACAGCTCACAAGTTCACTGCCTCAATCACTTAACTATTTTTGTTTTTATTTCACCAACAGGTCAAAGTCGTCCTTTTCTTGTCATTTTCAGGTAAAGGGTATACTAATGTTTTTCTGTCTGTACTTTTTTCCGTCTTGATGCCACTGCAATGTAATGCAATGCGTCCCACCTACGGCAATGTATACTCCCCCTAGCAAAAAATGTCTCCCCTAATCCAATTCGTAAAATGATAAAGAAAATCAAGGCATAAACTTTATTCAACTTATTAAAGGATTTTTCATATTGTAGTGATTATACAACCAATGAATAAGCTAACGTTCGTAAAAAATCATTTTAGTACAGTATCCAAATCTGTGCGTCGAGTTTAAAAAGTTTTGTAACGTTAGCGGAGTGAAGGCATTCCACATGCGGTGTAAAGACAGTATTTTTTGTATGTTTGTTTTCTTTCACTTATCCCTTCCCGAGAAAAATTAGCCATGCGCACAGCAATAGAACCCAGACACATCGTAAATCAGCTTTTTCTACCCGTTCGATACGTTCCGTATGAGCTGGAGATTGTGATTGAGGTCCTGATCAAGGGATTGGGCTGGCCATTGGGGAAATGCTGCAGTTTACGGTGCAATAAATAAAAGGTGCAATAAAATGTATATTTTCAACATGTCTATGGTTAAAGAAACTAAAATTTATATTATATTATATTATATTATATTATATTATATTATATTATATTATATTATTTAAAAATACTATATTAATTTTTCTCAAAAACGCACGCGTAGCCCTAAATCATCGAGGACACTTTGACAGAGTGTGTCTGTTCTTGTCGGACAAGCCTTCACAGGGTAAACAGTAATATGCATATATTTATAGGTTTATGAGATTTTAGTTAATGGCAGGTAAAATACATGTAAATCCGCCACTGGATAAAATACAGACTGCTGTTTGAGCCTGCACGATTCTCCCGGGCTATGTTGCTTTACACATGTTAAAATATCAACAAAGTGCTGATTGGCGAAGTAGGGAAAAATGAGCCAATAGTGTACTTAGGCTTAACGACCTTTACATTGAACTTAATACACAGTCATGCGAACGTGTGACCATATAATTAGTAGGACGTCGGTAAAAAAAAATAAAAATAATTTTTTGGCTAATTTTTTTTTCTTTTGGCCATTTCGAGGCCGTCGGAGTGTGAGAAACAAGTGATTTTATTTATTTGCCTAACAAATGGTGCGGGTGTTCAACCGCCTTGTCTCTAGCCCGGATGAGAAAACGAAACCTAACTGATTATCCGGAAATATATTTTGAGAAGTGAAAAATTTCCAAGTTTTGCTTTTGAATGTATATATAAGCACGAATTACGATAAGCAAGTGTCTTCACAGAGAAAATGGCTCGTGGTCCGCTGCGGAGTCCTGTACCGTACGATCTATTAGGAAGCTCCGATTGTTATAGATTGGAGTTTGATTTATTCACTCCAAGAGCACACTTCGTGATACTTGCCAAGCAGCCGCCAGGGAAGCTAACATTTGAAGAATTCAACGGTGGTCAACGGCAAGAATTGGTGGAATTTGCATCGGAAATCAGCAAAAAATTCAAAATCAGCGGTATCCTTTCTATTCATCGTGGTCAGTGGTTTAACCCAAAGCCTGAAAAGTTCCACGGGCATTTCTGTGTAGATGACGTGGAGGAGTATGTAAAAATTTATGAAAGACTTAAAACGAGAATCCCTAACTACCCGCACTCACTGGAAGTGGTCTACGCGAATAAAAAAAATTGGTTGAGAGGTACAAGAGCCGAGGACTACCCCGCCAATGTACGAGCTTATCCGCCTTTGGCAACGACAGCTAAATATTTCAACGCCGATCGAAAGGACATAGAGGACGACAGGGCTACAACTTCTTCGCCAGGGCCACGTGAATTGGATGGTTATCGGTTACACTACGGCCTTCGCTACTTGCCGCGTATATATTTCCAACCACTAGTGAACGACCGCAATACAAGCCAAGTAATGAAGTCGCTGAAATGCTTAAACGCTTTGGACCATTTTTCCAGGAGGTTTGTTTGCCAGGATGGAGCCGGAAACTGGCACAGAGGCTGTCATATTTGTGTATTTCTCAAACAAGGTAGGCATAATTTAAAGAAAAAAATCCGTCATTATATTAAAGTGATATTGATTATATTTGAAACATAATTTTAAAGTACAAATTTTAAGGTAAATAAATTCCTGTCACCTTTATCTAATTACAGAAAATATTGACGGCACACTATCTGATGGATACGTCCAACTGGATGGAAAGATGTTCTACGACCTCTGCCCAGCGGACAAAAAAGAAAGTTGGTATCAAGTTTTTAAAAAGAAAGGTCCACAGGAACTGAAAGTTATGACTTAATTGATATAGACTGTTCGTTCTTGTATACTGTTTATTAGCAGTATATGGAAATCCATATTAGCTGATGAGTAATCATTTGTGCCCCCTTTCATCGTATTCCAAATCATTTTACCTATGTTGGAGGCCTTTTCTGATAATTTAGATCTTTTTACTCTCTGGATTGACTTAATATGCTACATACCTAGATGCATAACTCCTTAAGAAATCGCATAGAATCTAGATCAAATTTTGATTCAGAGTAGATCATTTTCTTTCGAACTTTCGCTTTACTTGCCTGCTGTATATTAATATGCTCACACTTACTGGGTTGGTCTCTGAAGCTGAAAGTTTTAGGTGTTGGTTTGATCCTAAAATTAAATTAAATTTTTGAAAAATTTTCCTTCACTCGATAAATGATTCTCGATTCAGTGCTGGCATGAAATGTCCAAGTCACTTGACTCTTATCTTATCTGGACCTGTCGTCGCTTGTGAATGATTTGATAAGAAGGTTTGTGGTTAAAGGGATAACAACTTTATTTTGGGAAGAAGGTTCCATAATCAGATTTTCCTGAGGTAAACGACAATTTTCCCATACTTTCCAATGGTTAATAAATTCGTTCTGATGTTCAAAGTTATTGAATTGTTTTTTTTTTTTTTTTTTTTTTTTTTGGAATAATCTCTTAAGAGATTAGTCTGTGTAAATATTTTTACTCTCTTAAGAGATTATTACCAAAAGAGATTATGACGGAGGGTAACCATCTATTAAGGTCCATGTTTTATGTTGTTTAGAATGTATTTATTGTGGAATATCGAATCTCATATGAACAATTGGTATCCCTTTAACTTGTAGCCTCTACCAGGGCAGCAGATAAATCATGAACACTTATCTATACAGCAGAGAATAGTGTCATGAGACATCTGTGAAAAATCAATATGTGACCCTGGTGGGTTAAACATTACCTTATGATCCCAATTATGTGGACAACATAAGATTATATTAACAAATGCTTTTTTGCATGTAGCTATTTCAATGGCTTTAATGATTTATTTTGCACTTTATTGATTTTTTGTTTTATAGTAATTTTGCATTTGTTCGCATGGTGTACTGTTTTAATTTTATTTCTTATTGGTGTTATAATGATTTTATTTATGCATGATGATTTAAAGGATTTTAAAATTAATTGTTTTAAAAAGTAACATAAACTCTAAGCATGAGTGAGATATCTTCAAACATAGTAATTCAGGTGATACGAAAATAGTTCAAAGTAGACACAGACTAGTGTACCTGTGGACTGTAATTAGTAACCATTGTAGAATACCAAAGAAATTCAATTGGAATAGCATGTAGCGCTTGTTGCCTAATGGGCGCTTAATTAAGAATACAGGAAGAGGAATTGATGCTAAACAAAATGGAAATCGGAGAATAAATAGAAATGATCTGCTCAGAATATACAGTTTGTCTCCGTTTTTAGGAAATCTTTGAGCGTGGTATACGTAAAAAATGTGACGTGCGCAATGAACACTTGATCATCATTTGGTGGTTAAAACAGATAAAAAGCGAAGCCCGCTCTTAGAGTAACAGTTGGTCATTATTCATTACATTGCGCTACCGTTCCACTATTGTTCCGTCTGAGGTGCCTGTATCATCTGAGCAGCATCAATCTACTGAGAGAGTACAATCGGCAATCCTCGGCTCATTCCGAGAGCTCCATACTTATTGTCGAGTGCGGAGACATCCGAGTAGTTCCGAGTGGAGAGAGTAACTTCATTCCGAAGGTGTGCTTTGTTAGTACCTCTCATCTAAAATTCAATAAAGCCTTTATGTCTCCTTGATCTGAGTTGAAGTAATAATTAGGATATGACCGCGTTAGTAATGTAACAGACACAAGTGTGATGTTTTGATTCCCGCCACCAATCAAAATTGAAGATGGCGAACGTAAAATTATTCTTACAATTGCATACACTATAGAAACTTGTATAAAGCAGAGTGGGAAGGAATAGTAACGCTCATTTGGTTAAACGCTGAGGCGCGAACCTAAGTGAAACCCCCGTCCGTGATTGGACAGGGTGTCTGATCAAAAGATGCAGCGTTGAATCCGAGGCTTATGCAAATTTTTGGCAAGTTATGCCATAATAAACGTCCGTGATTGGACAGGGAGTCTGATCGCGATAGATGCAGCATTGAATCCGAGGCTAGAGCAAAAATGTTAACAACTTGTGAAGAATCAGACCGTCGCCATAAATAAACGTTTGACTACGCCAAACTTCCCTTTCTTACTGGATTGAAGAAAAACCAGGACTTTGTTGTTCTTTACCTGCTGTTATTACCTCCGTGTCACGATATCTTGGAAAACAATAGAACTTTAAGAAAAAACGTGACATTATTATTATTATTATTATTATTATTATTATTATTATTATTATTATTAAAAGCACGCCTTAGGTAACATACATGTATTGTGATAAACATATTGAAAAGATGTATTTCCTAACTCTCTGTGAGAGGTGGTGCGATGTAACGTGAAAATCTGACTCCCCAGTAAAAAATTTCATAATGAAAATCTGACTCACCCACAAAACTTCATAAAATATATTTTATTTGAGTACATATAATTTTATCTTGCAGTCTACATAATGGAGGATACATTGGCACTTTTTGTTAGTTTGCGGGTGAAAATTTTCAAGAGAAAATAAGAATACGGTAGACAGCAAAGCTGACAAATATTCAGACATTAAAAAACAGTAGAAGACATATGTAAAAATTTTTGGCCCAAAATTAGGGCTTTTTTATTTATATAATAATAATATTATTATATTTATTTCGAGTCTAAAATCCATAACATGTTCAATAGACTGTACAACATAAAATACAAAGAAGTTTATAGATAAAATGGTTAAGATATATATTAAACAGTAATTAAACAGTAATTAAAAGTAAAAAATCCAAGGTTTCTTTTATGTGAAATTTAAAATTAATGAATAAAATGTCTTAAAAATGTGACTTTTCAATTCCTTTTTAAAAGATTCTTGTGGTTCTTTTCGTCTAATAAAAATTGGTAACTTATTCCATTCTACCGGTGCAGCTATACAAAATGCTATGTCACCATATGTTTTTAACTTTGATTTGGGAACTTTCAGTAAAAGTTTGTCACCAGACCTCAGGGATCTTTGAGGGCTAGGTTATAAAAAGCAGCATGTGTAAAAACTAAAACCTTAAATAAAATTCTGGCCCTAACTGGTAACCAGTTCAACTGCTTTAAAATTGGAGTGATATGGCAATTCCTAGGCTGTAGCATTAAAAGCCGTGCAGAGATATTCTGGATGCGTTGTAATCCTATGATCTTATCATCTGGACATCCATATAATACAGAATTGCCAACCTGGAAGTTACCAATGAGTGTATAACAGTAGCAGCAGAAGATTGATTCAGATATTTCCTCATGGTGCCAATATTCCGAATGTTGAATAAACAAGACCTTGTGATGTTGGAAATCTGCTTGTCCATTGAAAGTGTAGCATCAAAGTATACTCCTAAATTTTTTACATGGGGGGGGGGGAGGATAATGCCATACTAGCTCCAATTTTAAGTTGCAGGTTGTGAGCAAAGCCCTTGTCGTGGGGTTGAGTAATGACTAAAAAGTCTGTTTTTCCATCATTTATCTTCAATTTGTTTGAAATGAGCCAACCTCTAAGAACTGATATGCAGTCAACAATGGTGTTCACAGACAATGCTGGATCATGGATGTTACAAGATGTGTACAACTGGGTATCATCTGCATTTATCATTTCACTGAAAATGAATCGAAGTGTACAATCAAAATTGCATGTAAACCACATGACGCTAGAAATGCACATGGGTTGAAATTCATTTCCGAGAATAGATCATATAATATGATATGGTAATAATTATACAATAGATCTGCGTTGTAGTCATATAAAATATAATTAAAAAGACGTTATAAAAAGGTTGCCAGGTGAGCCGCATTTTGTGCTTTCTCACCTGTAGCAATTGAAACGAAATTCCTACATATTGAAGCAAGTGATTGTTGTAGTTGCATCCTCCAGAGGGACAACCAGCACAACCATAGGGATTTTTTCAAAGTTAAAAACAAAGAAACAAATATTCAGTTACATTGTTCTTTTAAATCTGATTTAAATCTTGAAAATATTTTTTTTACAATAATGAAATAGCAAAAGTCAATATTATTATAGATTATATTGGTTCTTCATATTCATCATATTTAGACAAGGAACCAAAACTATTTTTATTTGACGGCAAGATATTGTACTTTCAGTTTATAGACCCATTTCTCTGTTTAAAAGTTCACATGGTTTGTATTTGTAGCCTATATTGAGAGATAGTTAAGTCTGTGGAATAAAATTTTGAACAGTATGAAAAATGTTGATGTCGTTTGTGTCCCACCTAATCAACAAATTTTCTTCGTAATTTACCAAATAATTCACAAATAAATGCACGAATGCTAAGTTTAAACATTTATCAATTTATAATATTCATCATATTCCTCAGCGTATCCATTGTGAACAGCACTTTGATCACTCCAGGTGGCTAAACACTTTAACTAAATGTTTAAACTGAATTAATATACCTGTGACTCTAAGAATATTGTACATATGATAAACATGATATAATAAACATATGATAAACATTTGCAATCCGAATGCAAATGTATGCGTGAGAAAAATGTCAAGAACTCGAGGATTATTACAAGACACCATAAAGAACAGGTAAACATCCATACCAATTGTACAGCACTGTACCATTTCTGTTCATTTTATCATTGACACAACAGTCACTTTTTTTAAAAAGGACGTGCACGACACTAGAAGACACACGATAATGGCAATGGGTTTCCTACCGAATTTCATTCACTATTGAGTAATCTTAAGGGCGTTTAATTAGCACGCACTTTAAACACACACGCTCTTTACGTCATGTATCCAAAGAGTTTATTTATTTATTCATGTATGTATTTATTTATTTATTTATTTATTTATTTATTTATTTATTTAACAATCCCTGAAGAGGACGCTTATGGCGGCAGCTTGGGCGTTATATATATATATATATATATATATATATATATATATATATATATATATATATATATATATATATATATATATA
>NW_019774737.1:40682-127097 GCF_001039355.2 Lingula anatina | reverse complement strand
AAGGGAAGAAAAGATCTACGTAATATATTTAGCACTTGTACAGGAAAGTTAGTGGAAAAAATGTTCCTTCTTGCTTATCATTATTTATTTATTTATCTATTATGTGTTTATTTATTTATTATTTATATAGTGTGGTGGGAGTGCGCGCATGTCACATTTTTTATACGACAACACCTGCTAGTTAAGCGACAGAAATGTTTTAATGGGAGAGGTAAAAGTTGTTGTCAGGAAATAAACGCTTTTATTTTGCTTATTTAGGCTTTTGGAATGATGCAAATTAATCATTTGCAGGTTGCGAATTCTTGGTACAAAATTTCCAATTCTAATCGCTTTTTTTTTTTCAAAAATGCTCAATCTCTCTTCTTTTAATATGATTTATCAAAAAAAAATTTATTAGTTCTTCATCTCCATCCCGTGTCGTTTTGAACCTATATGCAATAGCTCAGATTTCAAGATTCTTTACAAAAAGATTATTCACACATGGTCAATCTTATCACCAGAAAGTTGATCAATCACGAAAATTTCTCCTATTACGATGAAATGTTTTCCTTTTCGATTGTGTGGTTATGATTTTCCAGACATTCACCACTCTTGTAAGTTTTAAATAGTTAAGAACCAGTGAAATGTGAATAAATTGCATTGAAATATTTTAAAGGATAGTTGTTTTTAATGCAATTCTTATATATATGAGAAACTGGACAGCATTTGGGTTCTACGTTTCTTTACTATTTCTGCGAAATCGTTTTCAATTTTGAAGAGTTTTTATCAATCTCAGTATTAGGCTTGACGCTTGTGGCAGTTTTTTCCTTATGTGAAAAACGCCGTTTCTTCGTAGAAAATAAATTTTCGAAGAATTATCAAATGAACAACAACAACAAGGAAATCAATATAACAAAGTATTTTTTACTAAAATAACGATTTGGAAGCTTATTTATACAATGCTAACGTCTACAACGACTAATATCTACTTCAATACTATTGAACAGGATTTATTCTAGAATAATAAACTGACCTGCATTTTGGACTAACGTAGTGACAAATACCGAATGCAGTATGAAATGTATTTGATAATATACATGAAATTGCCTTAACATACACTAAGCTATGATATTTCCCCTAAATCGAATTACCCTGTCTCAAAACTGATCAATGTTCAGTTCATTCCATTTTTATCTTCTTTTATATAGCGGACCAAATGCGTGGATCCCGTATTTAATCCAGAATTACTACCGACCCTGTAGCGCTGTATTACAGCGTTTTGTGAGTACCTTAACCATATGCTTTGAAATTAATACCTAAAATTTTCTTCTTAAACGGCAGCTGGTGTAGAAGGGAAATTATCATGTGATTTAAACAAGATTAGACGATTCATTGCATTGTAGTCTCGTGCCTTTGATTTTCCAGTGGGTATTCGACTAGCCTCTAATTTGTACGCACCATGAAGATTGATTAATAGTATAGCTCACGCAGGACTATTTTCCATAATCCCCCAACCCCCATACTCAATTTCTTAAAGGAAAACTGACGCTTAATCAGAGCTAATGTGTTTCAAGAACAACGTTAAGTACAGCTTTTACTTAACCCCTTTTAACATGTTGTAATATATTGGCTATTACATCAATAACATGCTCTCAAGAAGTTTCGACTAGAAGCGATGATTCCTCCATTTCTTTTTGCTCCCATCATAAATAAAAAACAGTTAAAACACCATGTAAAGCTAAAACACTACACAATATTATAACAACATCACACCTCCAATGTACACAATATTATATACAACTGATTGTCTCACAATTTCACAATTTTGACACTTTCTTCTTGATTGTGGATTTGAGCATAAAAAATTAAGATGGTAAAACTAAGATAAATATCTAAAAACTTCTACTTCCATCTATAAGAGTGAAATTCGGATATTTGGAATGTTCAGAGAGATAGAGTATTACGCTTGTATTGCAGACATTGTCCCACTTTCCGACAGCTTCGGGTTGGCGTGATTCAGCACGCCGCCCTTTTCATCAAGACGCTTTCTAAATATGCCTAGCAAAATTTCAGATCAGATTATTCCTTGCACGTACTGGCTTCCACAAATGTTTTAAAACATCCCAATTTAACAAAACCTAAGCTGTTTTTTACCCTTACTAAAGTACCTGCTGAAGACAGTACATGATTTACTTTATAACACCTGGAATTTTGGCCAAGAGTGGTCTTTATATTCTTTATACTCTAGACAGTCTGACGACATATGCACCCCTCGTGACAGTCCCTGTGGGCTTCCCATTGGTCCATATGATCCCATCTGATGCTGTGACGTAGGTATGCCTTGTGACATCTGATTGGACGGCGGCATGACCGGAAGCTGCATAGAAGGTGGCAGGTAGTCCATATTACCATAATAGGAAGAAGGTGTGTAATTTTGGGGAGTGTAAGGGGTTTGGGAATTGGCCATGTGGTAGGAGGAACGCTGCATGCAGCTGTTGGGGCTCATGTAGTCGCCAACTGGTGATGGAGCGATGGACGCTGGAGACCAGATAGATGCTCCGTTGCCGTTGGTCAGATGAGACTCACTCTTGATTGGCGGTGGGATATCGACAGGTGGCGCTGGTGGTTTGTATGTGTCAGGCGTCCCAGGCGAGACTGCATGCTCTGAGGGCGGCGTCTTCGGTTTTTTAGGACGGCTTTTATTGAGGTCTTGGGGATTTTGCTGCTGTTGTGCTTTCTGTTGCTGTCGACATTTTGCCCGGCGATTCTTGAACCATACCTATGGCAAAAAGAAATAACAGACTCGGATCACTAAGCGGTCAATGCTATTGCGCAATGCAGAAGCCTAGACTACAACAGTCAAATTTTACCAATAGAATAAATCACAAAACAAATGAACAGCCAACGATCAGGCCAAATTTTCAAAACAAAAGGAAATTGTACCCTGTGCATAAAACAAACAATAAACATTTACTTGAGCAAATTAGATCAATATTCCCGGGTTTATTATAATGACACATTACAATATTGGATAGGAGTGTCAATATATTAGCGACCCACGTGATAACTTAGGTTTGCGCAGTTCTCTGGGCTTTTATCGATTCCAACAAAACCGTCAGATTGAGAAGACCTACAGCGGAAATTTCGTAGTAGTTTAACATTGTCGCAAATGCTGTAGTATTATTTAGAAAATATAGACAATTGCATGATATACGTTTCAAAAGTACACTCTTTGCTAGATCCTGCTAGAATGCCAACAGATTTTACAAAAAGCCCAGCGGTTTGCAGGTCAGCTCGTTTAGACTTAATCACATAGTTCTCTCACTGTGGCTGATATCATAGCTATTACACAACATTGGTTATGTTTATCACTCATCGTTGGTAGCAACGCAGTCGCAACGTTATTGTCACTTTGACGAAATTATATAACACCAGAGAGCTCACTATAATAGGAACATAAACCTTATCGAAAAAAAATCCCATTTCAACATTCATTTAACATAGAGGGTCGAACAACGGAATGAAACAAACTTGAATACATATGTCAAAATAATTTATATTATTAAATTGAGAGAAAGTGTTTGGTTTTTATTTTATTTATTTTTTCTGAATTTCTTTAATTTAAGACTTTCTATATTGAGTAACGCACCGATTCGATCCCGATTTAGATGTTAATAATATCTGCATCATGTAATTCTCCTTCAGTTTATGAGATTTTCCATGATCTCTTGTACATATATATTATAACCCCATATAAACCGTTTAGTACACTTCACTACCATGTTTACTAAATTATGTCAGTACAAATCAAAAGGAAGCTTATTGAATCGAATCGTTGTTAACAGAGAGGATAAAAGTGGATAATGCGCCCCGAAATCTCTCGTTCAAACCAAAATCACCCACTGTAAATCAGACGGGGGTTTCCCGTCCTAGAACTAATTGACCTGCGTGAGAAACGAGCTAGGAAACAGGCATGATAACTACTTTGGATAAGAAATATACACTGCATTTTTAATGTACCAGGGGGAAATTGATAATGGACAAATATGTGTATAATTCCACCGACGCTTTAGCAACCATTAAACACAGTGCACATTTCCCCCCGCTCAGTGACGTCCGAAGGTTCCTCACAGCAGTAATGTATTTCGGGTGGAAAGAAGACAGCTTGGGTACTAATTTGTGGTATCCTGATGTATTTTATTAGTCTTGTGTCTATTTTCCTAAAGAAATATCCGCCCAGAGAAACCCCAAGTTAACTAATATTTCTGTTTATCTCGAGGTGATGGGGGCATTAATGCCAGCCTGGTGTCAACCGCTCAACTTAAAGTTTGTTTTATTTGTAATTTGCTCTAATTGGGTTTAAAAACTTCACCAGCCAAAAGCCACTTGAGAACTTCTATTGTGCTTTATGAATAGGGGTCCGTTTTACATAGTTTTGCTTTCCGGGGTAAATTTGATCCAGAAGAATAGCGCGTCAATAGAGCTCTGTTTACCCGTTACCCCGCAGTTCTGACAAACTGACAAGCCCGCTCCCTCTACGACTTACGTGGTTCGCACTTTGTCATGTTTGTTAGCAAATATCACATTTAAAACGTGCTAGCTTTGGAAAAGGCCAGGTCTTTAAATCAAACACGACTCCACAAAGCGACCAGTTGACAAATTCAAACAAAAAGCGGGAGATAAGATGAATTTCTAATTGAACTTCAACATCCGAAAAAAAATCCTTTCGCTTTTGTGGCTATCAAGGTATCTTTACTTCTAAATGAGACTCAGAAAACATGTATTCTTCAAATTCATGACACCTGTAATTTTTTTCTTCATAAAGTGAAAATATAATACAATTATTCCTGTTTAGGCAAAAGATGTCAAAGTTTACAGAATCCTCCTATTCCTTGATGTGATTTTGTTAAGTCCATACTGTGAGTCGACAATCAGATTGTATTTTGCCAAATATTTCTGTTACATTGTTGAATGTATTATTTTCATTCCCTTTCCTAATGGTTTTCTTAATCAACTATCTGTTACAACACACAGAAGTGGAGGTTTTACAAATTGTCTTCTTTGCTATCTTGGTGCTTCAGAATATCCGCGTATCCAGGAAGACGAAGCCACAAACAAACTTCACGAATTCCCTACGTGGGACAAACCTGAAAATTACCTAGTCATCGCTATGGCAGGTCCAGAATGAAATGTAAATATTTAAAACCCAACTCCATTACTGGCGGAGATAATGCTCTGGCATTGCTCTGAAAAAATTTTCTATTTTAATAAAATTTTTCTCCCAGCCAAAAATATTTCCCGTCCGATGCTGCTGCAGTAGAGCAAATTGCTGATTAATTTGTTGAATTTAGATTGACACCTCCGCAAAGGTGATTCACAACGTGGCAAAGGTTATCGGGCATAGTTGACCTTGGGCTTAGCTTGAGATAGGGCCTCGATGACTTGGCAAGCTCGACAAGTCGTAACTATAATTTTCGGCATAATTTACTCTTTTGTCATCTCTCATTGATAAAGTTTATTAATGATGATTGCAACCTTGCTTGATACGAAAACAATTTTTTAAACGATGATAAAGATTAACTTATTTTAATATTTTCGATGTTATTTAACTACCAAAAACAATGGAACAACTAATTTCTTGTTAACCCGTTATTATATTCAGTATGTATATTTTTTCATAAATATCGTCACTTTGGCTTAATATGGCCATTGCGATCATGGCCAACAGCTTGTATTTTAAACAATGATCATTTCCATTATCTTCATGAAAGGGTCAATTTTACATTCAATAAAATCGGGAATAGGACTATCAGAGTTTAGAGTGTTTATATAATGACCGAGTTTTGAATCGGTATATCATGACTGATATAATCTATCGGCGAACTCACTCGTTCAGCTTTAATTAAATAAATTGCAATTGTATACAAGCACAATTTATAGTCGTTTTAAAATAATTTTTTACTGTAAACCAGGAATTAGAACATTAAATCTATTTCCTTTCTGCACTGAATTCAATACCTCCTTAATATGCGTTGGTTTATTTATTTATTTATTTATTTATTTATTTATTTATTTATTGTTTCTTTGTTTTTTTCCCTTTTTAAAGACAAAACCATAGTACAGATTAAAAATGTAACAAGTCAGTGAAAATAAGGTGCGCAAAAGTGCGTTGAAGCAGTAAGTTCATCACATCACTAATTGCATGTATTACCTGTACTCTTGATTCTGGCAAATTGATTTTCAGTGCCACCTCCTCTCTCATAAAAATATCAGGGTAACGGGTCTTCTGGAAGAGCGCTTCTAAAACATCTAATTGTGCCCTGGAGAAAGTCGTCCTCTCCCGCCTTTGTTTGCGTGGTGCTGAAATGGAGAAATGGCTAAGTGAGCGCACAAAATGGACAGCTGTGTAATTGGTGCTATTTTATGCAAGATGAGACAGAAAATTATCAGGGGCATTTTCTTATGTCACGACTTGTCTCTGTCCTAATTTAACTTTCTCTTGATGCAAGCGGCATGGGCATTTATCAGTTTCATAAGCAGTGGTGGGTTTTAAATAACAGTTTCAATATGAAATGAACTAGCATTAACCCCGCCACCTCGCACAATTCTAGGTGACTAGATTGGAATTTTATATATTAGACGTACTAAAAGCGGTCATGAATTATTGAGTTTCACGCTCTCCTCCTACTTACAACGTTTACAGTATATTGAACGCAAATACTTGAGCCTGCATTATTTTAACGAACTATTCGTTCTATTTTTCATGGTAGAATAAATAAGGATAAATGTAGTGTACATCCGTAACACTGCCAAAAACACATCATAAGACGAAGGACAAACAGATAATTTGTGCAAGAACTTGCCATGAAGATTAAAGAGATTTGAAAAAACACCGTCACGGTTCTTTAATAAAAGATTGGTTGTTTACCGAAAACCCTGTTATTTAATTCACAACATCTGGGAAGTTGACAAGGTAAGCGCAGCCTGTCCAGCTGTAATTGACATTTCATGACCGCGTCTGCAAATCTTTAATCCGAATTTATGAAACAAATCCCTTTCATATAGACATTAATCAAATTCACAGTGTGACTTACTTGCACGACACACCGGAAAGATTTACTAGATTAGAGTGTCGCGTTGACAATTATAGTTATAATTAAGTTTAAAAATAAATAAATAAATTACACCAAAAGGCAAACGGATACTTTACGCGTTTTTCTCTGTTCATACAAATAGTTAAATATCAAACGCACCAGTAAAAGCGGCTTTTGAATTTTTTACTCCTTTGCTTATACTTGCTAAAGATTGTATAAGTAGAAAATTATCTTACTAACAGATAGTGTACAGAAGTATTCTGTCGCACATGTCACATAAATATTATCAAGTTATCCATTTTGCACATTCCCATGTGTAAGCGACAGGTGGGGCAATATTACCAAAATAATTGAAACAATTAGAGGTTTCTTCAAAACTCGCCCCATTCTTCTCCGACCAATTCGAGTCAAACATTCAACACGGTACAATGAATAATGTCTTAGGAGGGCGGGCAGGGGGTGGGCTACGTCATGCCAAGCGATAATGTGTTTGCTCCCCACAAAAGTAAGTTAGTAATACAGTTATTTTACTTCCTAATGCAAACCGTTGTCCTATTCAGTCCTTATGCCCTGCGCACTGCCACCACCAGGTAAATTAGAGCTTGAACAGTAATTAAGCCTAATCATTCTTTTTTGTCCCGTTTTCAATATGTCAATATAATACTACTAAGAATGGATATCCAAATATGTTCTGGGTTTGCTTTAAGTCCACGTGGTTGAATCACAATAGATTTATACAACAAACCATAGCCATAAAGTCGCCATTTAGAATAGTGAGGAAATATCTGAATGCCTTGTGAAAATAAAATGAATCTGGCAATGAATACAAGTAAACAGAGCTGGGAAATCGAGACGAGAACCTATGGAGACCTCACTCAAAATATATACGCAACTTGTAACCTTCCAGTAAAAGTGAATTAAGGGGGCTATCTTTAAATATTTTCATGGCATTCGGTGCACGCGTCTCTTCGGTACAAGGTGGTTGAACGAAAACTCTTGTTTTCTGCTGATGCCAATTTCACGCCAGGAATCGATTTTTCAACTTTCCCAAGCAGCTATTCTTCACATTCCATGTGACTTTGTTCAAAACAAATTTATTTCAGTATTGTTCAAATTATGTTATTGGTTTTTATTTCAATTTCGATTAATTTCGTTTTTATCTTTTTCCTTGAAATATCGACCGTGCAATTTGCATTTTTGAAACCATATAATTTGTTCATATTAGTATTTGTATATACATAAACCATATTTTGTTCAATGCCATTAATCGGAGAATCCATTTAAAAGAATTTGTCGCGTAGTGACTGTCTTTTGTCAAAGGACACAGAAATGTGAAGAATGCGAGAGCAAAGGACGGTGTCGAAGAAAGGCACAGCGGGACTCGTCCCCGGTTCTCGAGCGCAAGGTTTTGTCTTGAAGAAGCCACCCACACGGGCCCATACAAGACAACCGGAGGCAGGTTTTCAAATCAGAGGCCACTGACAAACAACTGAAGTGCTTGTTAAGATCGAGCGATAGAGTGGAAAACCACCGTTAAAACAAGTGATTCAACTAAATAAGGGTAATTTACGCATTCAGACAAAGCGACTGGTAATGTCTTTGGATCCCAAAATAATGAAACTTCCTGTCAACAAATTTGTCAACCTCCGTTTCTGGGCTTAATTACCAGTCATTAAAGAATCATTTGTTACGACGTTCCAATATCTCAACACGCGCGTCCCGTGAAAAGAGTTACTTTGTTTTGGTTGGTGTGAAATCCTTTAAGTGAAATCAGTTATCGGTATTCCTAAAATTTTTCCACCTCTCTTCTGAAATTTCAACACCACACGGAGTGCAAATATCAATGTCAATTTGCCATCCCCACCTCGGCAAAAGTGCAAACAAATCGTCCATCAATTCTTACTGACGTGGCCAGTTTTGCAGTTAAGGTAAAGAGCTCCTGAACGTTTCGACAACTTGGTCAACAAATCCCTTCGCAGACATTGATTCAGCTTTATTTCAATGCAAATCATAAAATAATGGAAATATCCACGCCCTTAGTTTACCCGTCTAAAGTGGAGGGAAGTTCAAATAGACCTGATTACATAAACATATCTGTGTGCGCTTTCAATTTAAAGCCAATGTCTTGTCTACCTGTTCGAAATGTCTGGGATAGTCGACTATGATTTTAAGAAACGTTAAGTGTGGATCCCAGTTGTGCTTAAGGATACATAGTACACGGTCTTGCCTATTTTACACTAGTGTATGCTTTCGGAAGTTAAGCCCGTGTCCTGACTCTATCCTCTAACCCCCAATAATGCTACTAATCCTCTATAATCATCTAATCTGGGCATCGAGAACTCGTACCAACAACCAACAAAAATACTCCTTAAGATTGGTTAACAATAGGTATAACGTGATATGTATCTTTAATTTACAAGTTTCAAGTGGAATACTACGCGCGTACATCATGTTAAGATTCTCGTACTGTTAAAAAAAAAACATTCAAGGTAGAAATCTGATTTTTTTTCTAAAGAAGGTCAAATTTAAGAGTCTGCGTGTATGGAATTGAGATTTCAGTGAAAAGAATATCGTGATAAAAATATATATCTTTAACTAGAACTACGACTTGAAATTTATTATTGTAAATGAAACGGCCACAAACGTCACCATTCAATATACGGTGTATGCTAGGCATTTCAAGACCACGACTTTACAGCTTTAAAAAATAATAATGAATAAAGCACAAATGCTGTACTTACTCTGATATGTCATGGCCGGGTGCATCATGTCCACATTATGAGAGGTGAGGCTGATCCCGTTGACGGAGTACGGGGCAACTTTGGTAGTTGGCGGCATTGGAGAGTAGGCCATGCTACCCATGGAACCGTGGTAAGAAGGTAACAGCGCCACGATGAAGAGATTTATCTACAGCTGTTCACACTAACTGGATCCGCAATGTGCCGTTGCTGCCGTTCTCTTTCCTCCTTAAAATCCGGTTAAATATTCCTTCGGGTTGCCTCGGACTTTCTGCTTTAACACTTTCTCAGGAGGCGATGACCCTTAAGATACCAGAACAGCGTCGGTTGTGGTCTTCTCTCAATCTCTAGGAATATCTGGGAAGTTCTGGACTAGGGTCACTCACGTGTTAACGTTCCTTGTCGTTGTTGGTCACCCGACAGTGGCCAGCTGGAAAAATGATAGTACTATTAACTGTAATCTGGCAATGAGTGATATGTGGCAGTGTCCGCGTGGTCAGACTATCTGTGTGACAGTGTGTTGATGACGGAAGGCGGCCAGCATATGATGTCTTCACACACCACGAAGCCCTTCCTCCCCACGCGGAGCAAACAGAGCGTTACGTAACCAGGCCTGTCCCCGCAACTACCCAGGTGCGCCGGGAGAGGCTAGAGGGGGACACCTGTGGGCCAGACCCGGGGTGACAGGTCCCGAGGCAATTTTCACACTTCCCGTCGGGGACATCCACTGGTGTAATCCAGCAAGCTAGAGAAGGGGGGGGCGGAAGGAAAGATGACTAAAGCAAACGTGTCGACTTATCTGTACACGAACGTAAACATTTGTCGCAACGACCTATTTTGAGACCGCCAATCTGGAACAAACTTGATAGGTCGGTCGGCGGGTTGTTCATTTAGATGTGCCCGTACCCCTCGTTTGTGCGCAACCTGTTCCCCTTCACACGAACGTTGGACCATTCGCCCGGTACCGCAGGGTGTTGATAGAGTCTTTTAGACGTGGTCAGTTATCGCCCCCAGTGCTAATCGCCTGTCAACACGGGGGACACTACTCCGTATTCAGGTGCACTCATTCCCGTAATCAACCTATACACACACAAGTTACACTAACAGCCGAGATAAGACCTGGCCCGTTAATTAGTCCATTTGGCAAACACCCCTCCTCAGTAAGTCAGCTAACTTTTATCAATGGAATTGACAATAAATAAACACCAATAAAATGTATTTGTCTTGTATTTCTCAATCGATGTACGGTTGAGGAGAAAGTCCATAAAACATGAACGGTTAATCAATGTTAAAGCCTACTTGAATGTTAATCCCTTTTCAAGAAAGTTAAGATTTCACGCAGGTTTTAAAATACTATTTTTTTTTCTAAATTAAATGGCATTAAATATTACCGCTATTGTTCATACAGCACCCACCTCCGCCTACCCTCTTCTTTCAGGTCTAACAGAAGAATGATGTGAGTAGCGGTGCACCCTTCATTAAGGATAATTTAAGAACATGTGTAGCTTTATTACGTGTGCTGTTGTTGATTTTCGCTTCAGGGTGCTTACCCGGCGCGGTGGGAGAAATATGGAGGGCGGAGTTAAGGCGGGCATTTAATCATCACTCTTATTAATTGCACACTGAGATGGTCAGTATGGTTGGACAAGCCTTATGGGCACATTTCGAATGGAAATGATTTTGTGTCTCGTAAAGTGAAATTCTCAGCCAGCGGCCGTAATTTAATTAAGTTACAGTATATGTTGAATATCAAGCCCGTTAAAAATTGATTTTAAACAAAGCATAAGGAATTTTAAACCTAGCTAACCTTAAAATTCTACAAAAAAATAATCACTGGAGAAATAGTCACCGATTGAAAAATTCACTTGAACATGGTTGTGAATAAAATTTCGACCAAGTCTTGCAGTTTTCCTAACATTTTGACCCGAAAATAAGTTTATCTGAAATACCGCCCACTCTTTCAGTTGATAACTGGACATGTGGCAACAACCCGCAAACCCCAGTTCCGGCGGGAGCTTGATCAGTGCTCCGGAAGGTGTTGCCAACAAACAAACTGGACAGTGGCGATCTTAAAAACACTGGTCAGCGTTGCGAGACCGTAGGGGTTTCCTGTGCTGGGCGTGATAAGGGAGAGTGACATGTTTGGACAATTAGTGCCAGCTTCATGAATTACCTCTGATTGCTTCCTTTTACTTCTAGCTCCTAGCTTAATGAATCCCTAATTTGTGTAATGTTGTTTTTGTGTGGAATTTTCACGGACTGTCACAACAAGCTTGTTTTCAGGGTATTCATCGAGGCGTGAATATTCCACAAACACCTTTGGGCGGCCCGAGTTTTTGTTTTTGCAGTTAACATTCCAGTGGACAGTGGGTGTAAAGGGCTGTATACAGTCGTAACATTGGGTAATAACAATGCTGCTATTCTGAAAGGCCGCGGACTTTGTGTCTCCGGTTCTTATCAATAGAATACGATGTTGCTATCCCGAAAATGTTACCGTTGCCTCATCGTGGCGACGACTGGAAGCTAAATTCTGTGAGTTCTTATATACAAGTGATCAATTCTTTTCTAAGTAGAAATTCTTTACGTCGCGTTAAGTCTTAAGAATTTAATACATCATTTCATGTAAAGAATAAATAAAACCGCAACCTAAGCCAACCAAGACCACATGCATTATTTAATATAAATTATTTGTTTCTTGTTGCAGGGAAATATTTTTAAAATAAAAAATTAAGTTTTTGACAAATTCGACAGAACGATTAACTGACTGCAGTAGTTTCTTTACACTTCGGTATCTTAAATCTATTTTTTCGTATCTCTGTCAACGAACACCGTCTTTGTTTTATTTTACCACAAGCCAACCAGATAACCCATAGCAACTACGTGTCCAAAACGTGAAAATACAACTGAAGCTTATAAAAGTAATGTATGATAATCATAAAAACAATTTCGTTTGAAAATAGATAAAAACATCTACACTTGTTTTTAGCTAGGTCCCATAGACAGTAAAATAATTTTGCTGTGTTAGATTTTTAAATATAATGTTTAAAAAATAATGTTTTCATACACTTTTACAAAACGGTAAATGATAATTTATGATTTATTCGTTTTTCTTTTTGCAAAATATTTATTGTTCGAGCACGTATCTCTCATTTTGTTCAGTGAAGTATCCTCAGAAATTAGGAAATAATCAAGTTGATAGATATATATATGTAAACAAATAAATATATAAACAGATAGATTAATGAATGGAACAGAAAATAGATAAATGCGACGAAATGACTAACAAAATATGTTTTTCGCCCTCAGAAAACAAATAAGATATATTTAGTAATCACAAGAATTAATAAGGTATATCTGTAAATCTTAACTCAGCATGTACTCATGTTTTCCTCATCGTCATATCTAGTGAGTCTTGACCAGTTCCATATTTTTCTTCCAGATCAAACAGGTGATTTGGAAAGGATAAGCTAGGTATTTATGTAAAACTTCGTCAACTTAGCGCAGATCTACCTCATTAATCAAATTCTGACGAGATATTCGTTACTGATAATGCAAACACGCCTGCTGCTCTTTGGAAAATCATGAAATTGTTGACGCAGAAAGCCCGTTCCCGCTGCGAGCCACAATGCGGCGTGGGGCGGATGAATGTTCAAATCTGGATTTTCACGGGGTGCAACATATGCGGCCAGGCTGACAAAGACAGGGCCGTCACCGATCTAATTTCCTGCACAGACAGATACTGTGATTGAATTGTAGACACCCTGCTGGCGTTGCCGAGTCTTTGTATAGTGAATATTCATTTTTTTATCATTATACGACTCTGCTGGGGACGGAAGGAAGGAGGAAAGGAGAGAGAGAGAGAGAGAGGGTGGAGGGTGAAAGATAGTTATCGTTATCATCTGCGTTATTACGTCGCATCGGCTTCTAAAATTAGTAATGTTCCAGCGCTTATTGTTTATAGTCGTTGAACATTGTACCGGGGACAAATTAATTTTATTAAGCCGACGTGACTTGATCTAATTGATTTTCAAGGTTACGAAATAAATTTCCAAAAAATCTCAACAATTGCTTTTCTTTTCATGGCAAGTTACATTAACCGACAAGGCAGAAAATTTCGTTAAAATTTCACATTAAGTATGTCCCTGTCAACAACTCTTGAAACCCAAGCCCTTTCATTTGTCAAAGACGTCGTGTAATTATTGATAATTTACCAGTTTTGTGGCTTCTCGACACAATACGCATTGAAAGCATCAATGCCCCTGAAAAATGGGGGACATTCGGGGTTCTATTGAAATTTTACTGTAATGTATCTATGACAATATCTCAATCAGTATTCTGCTGTCAGCGACAGTTCTGTACCAAATGACTAAATTACGGTCCATCAATCCCTCTTACGTTGATCAAATTTCTTTCTACCCTGCGCCGATGAACTAAAGATCTTTTCCTAAAATAACCTTTGCTTCCAAGGGACTATAATATATTTACAAATGCATTTTTTTTTTTGCACAAGCTGCTTCGAATAAAGAGAGAATTGAAAGAGAATTATGAACATATGGAGTTCACAGGGCTTTTTTTTTTAATTCAGTATGGAAAACAACTACGACTTATGTAACGTTATGCTGCCGAATGTGGTATGTGTGGTATAAGATGTTTCACGCTCAGTAAAGTAGATTATTGATACAAAAAAAATTCCAAAGATCGTGAAGTTCACTTTTTTTTTTAGATGTCAACAACTTTGTTTATCTTTAATAAGTTTTTTTCCGTGGCCAGTAAATCCGCGGTCTCATGCGACCATGGTGAAGCCGTCCTAATAGCCGAAACATTGGCTTTAAATAAAATCTTATGCCCGCTGTTTTCTTCCATGAATGGACCACAAAAATAAATAAGAAGAAAAATAATAGATAGAAAAATAAAATAATATATACATGTAAAGTTATTCAGAAAAAAAAGGTAAAGTTCTTGTGAGCAAACAGAAAATAGACAACCACTTTTAATTTTTTTTTTTTTTTGCCTGATTCTGTACATTTTCCGGATTTTTAACCACTGAGTGCTCAATTTCCATCAAAACATTTATCTCTCTTCAACTCTAATTGACTTAATAAAGTGACATAAAGCCCAATGCTTACGAAGTGTAAATTCAAGCTTTAATGCCGTCCCATAGGAACATGTGAAATAATGTAGTTAGCCATGTTTTATTTAAAAAGAGACGGATTATCGCGAGAGTGGCCCTTGATAGATCATTTCTGGTAATTGAATAATGTGTGAAACCAAGGAGAAGTGCCTTTAAAACGCTCAGAAACCAGTGTGAGCATACATGGCCAGCGCATATGGCGACGCTGAACGGCGTGTAATCTGTGTAACAAAATTACTCTGATCAAGTGAGGAAACATTACACGGTGACAGATATCCCGCAACTAAATTTAGCTGACACTGTTTTCCAGACAAAAGAATTTATGCTAAACCAAAATGCAATACGCCTCAAAGAAAGTAAATGCTTTTATCAAATTAAACACGTGAAACTAGTAAGAAATTAGGGTCAATGTATATGAAATAAGGATTAATGTTTCCTAATCTATTAGCTAGTAATTAAACGAAATACGCGAGGGACATTGAAATTTGGCCATATTGTTGCCTAATAATTTTTAACATAGATATAAGGTTTTATCTGGTTAATGTTTTTCTCACTATTTTTAATATTTTATCTCAAAAAGTTTTGCCACTACAAATTATTCTTGGGGAAAATTTTTCCATTTTGATATAACATTTTGTACCTCATAATACTAAAATAGAGGGAAAATTTCTTCATTGACGTAATGGCAATCAAGGGCAGAAAAATGAAGTCGTGACACAGCATTCTTGAAATAAAACCAAACGTTTGTTTTAGGCTAATTAGAAGAGCGACAAAATACTGACAGTTTTGTTTGAATTATGTATGCGTACAATGAGAGGCGTGGAGCATTAAATTGTTGTTTATTGATATTGTCACGTTTTGTCAACTTCAACGGGCACTGTCTCTACACAATCTTCCATCTGTTACGCATCTTTGAGTGGTATGTGTCCCCTACATAGTGTTGTGGACGGAAACCAAGAAGCTCGTGTCAAATTTTCAGGTAAACTTGCGCCCGCCTCGCGATAAGAGTGTTGCTATCTGGAGGGTTTTCATGTTGGCATCCTTGATCGAGTCGACAGAAAATGATGGAGTTGTGTTTAAGGTTGGGAGGGCGGCGAACCAAACACAGCGTCAGAAATGGCCTTATTAATTGAAAATTGATTGACAAAAGAAAATCAAACAAAACTCGGGGACAGTCCCGTTCTCTGTCTTCATCATACCATTATGGAAATGGTATGTAAATTTGCTCTTGGTTGGCGTTCCACAGTACGGCTCACGCATCCCCGCGCTCTTGTTTTCACAAATAGAGAGCAAGCAAAGAACTGCAAACTTGGACGAGCACTTGAGTTGGACCGCCCGATCAAACTGGGGTACAATCTAGGCGATAGAACCTGACTCACACAGAAAAATAACCGTTAAACTGAGTCACGGACAGGAAAAAATTAACGATTTTTTTTTTTTTGGGGGGGGGGGTAGTTTTTCTGATCTTATAAAAAATCCATCGAGATGTTATTTTTGTCTTGCTTGATTGTGGTGCATTTTTACTTTTATGTCGCATTAAAAGCTACGTTATCTTTGATATGTAATATATATGCAGATAATAGTAGATCAAGCCTTTTTAAAGAGCTGTGTCGTTTTCAGTTTTGCAAACTAACAGAACTAATAAGTAACGCCCTTTTGCGCCAAACTAGACATCACGCTGTAACGTTAGAAATAGATTTGTATTTACTTAATTAAAATCAGATCTTAAGAGTTTTCCAAACCTTTTACACAAATTTAGATCATGCATGAATAACTTTCAATTATTGCAATTAACCTGTCATTTTTTGCCATTTTAATTTGGTTTCAAATAAAAGGAAAATATTAATTCTTAATTAAATCACCAAAATATATGCGTTTGTGTAACATAAATGTTGAATAGAACATTTTTGAATTAGTTCAATTGTTTTCTCCGTGTAAAACAAATTGTTTTATTTTATAAGCGATTTCACTATGACGCTATTATGGTTGTTAAGATGTTAAGTTGTTAAGATGAAGGTGTGTAACTGTGAATGGAACAGTTAAGTAAAATGAGATAAGCAAAATGTCGGCACAGAATACAGTACGTGTTATCACTTTGTTGTTTTCCTTCTACTAACACGTTACTATGGTTATCTGGACTCTTATCTTGACACCTGATTGAACCTTGGGTATGTTTGAATAAACTTAATGTTAGCCTCCCTCTCTCTCTCTCTCTCTCTCTCTCTCTCTCTTACACACACACACACAGTTTAATTTTGCCTTTCCTCACTATTTTTTTTGTGCTGAATCTTAGATATACTTTAATAAATATAAAGTACAGAAAACGTCACGTTTGTCGGATATTATCTCAGATAATGTGAAAGGCTCGAAATATGACATAACTCGAACCACGTCTGCATCCATATGTCTGACTTAAAAATACACCCGCAAATATAGAACAAAAAGGCGTTACCACTTGTAGTTAGGTCATTTTGCAAACCTTGCCAAAGTTTACACCAAAACACTACTTTTAAGACAGTGACACTGTGCGCTGATATCAGATAGCGAATTGCTGAATGGCCTTGTTTACAACAGTTCATGGGACTCTTTCTATACAGGTCTTTACACTAACCTGTTATACCAGGGAATCCGTTGACGGAAGCTTGAGACAACAGGGGAAATCTTCTGACTTCTTGTTTGAGACGGTCCGTTTCGATCAGCCTGAAACATCATAGTTAAATGTATGTTAATTACTAATGTAACTTAAAAAAAAAATAACACACTGTTCCTTACGTTCAAGTACACAGTTTACACGCTGGCTAGTACTCGATACGCTCGAGTATTTTAAGTCTGGCCCGCTATTAATCACATGTATAAGTTTATGAAGATTTTAAGCTTAAGCTAAAACAGAGGCTTAACCCAGTAAAGATGAGCTTACGTGTTGTAAATGCGAATATAATGTTGATTGATCACCTCTAGCCGCTAATACAGGAACTGTAGTTCTCTACTAAGCAATCCCTATCAATATGCGCCACTTAACCACTTCACTGGCCAATCACAATGCGACCTGCAGTTAAATACATTACTATGTCATATCACGCCGCGAAAATAGTTCCGCGATCATTCAGGAAATTTAAGGGTAACCCCTGTTTTGGTTAAAAGTAAGAGCATGGCTTCGTGTTAGAATATTGAAATCTATATTTCTATAGTGATAGCCCCCTTTTGACAATGTCATATGTCCTAGCAGAGTTAAAATATTAAAAAAAATATTTGAATAAATTCAACCATTATTATAAGTAAATTAATATAAATATCCAAAGTCTTTTAGCAAAGACAACTATATTTTGCGTTCGTTGCAAAAGAAAAAATATTAGATTTGAGTTACAGTAAGCGATTTTGATATTGCAGAAAAATGCTGTGTATAATTCTCTACTGCGAATGTTTCGTCGCTACCGTTGCGGAAAGATGGAATGGCGCCCCAGAATTTAAGAGGTGGTCACTTTGAGTGCACGGCAATGTCGCTGTCCCCAGATTTCTTTTAATTATATGTTTAACTCCAATACTTCATTGCAACTAAACGAAGAAAATTAGTTCCGTTTTTAACCCACAGCAGCCACTGCATTGAACTGGAAAATTGCCTGTCCCTCTACCATTGTGCGCGTTCCGCAGGAATTAGCATTTAAAAAGCTGTTTTTCGAAATTTTTGACAGAGAAAACCAGTCCTATTCTTCGCACTGACTGTAATATAGATGTTAGTTCAGAGTGCGGCTAGAAGAGAGTGTCACAGGTGTGTCTCCTGTCGATAGCTTTGTAAAGAAAGAGAAAAAAACACGGCACTGGAATATACGGCGATGATTAAAACAGGTGCCCGATTCACTTTTTTATACCTTAATTTTATGTCTTATGGCGAGAACTTACAACATGCGTAGAAATGCGGTGATAATTTCAAAAGCGCCCAAGCGGCCAGGAGAGCGTTCTTTTAAGATGGCAAAAAATATGTTTTTAATTCAATTCGCACCAGTAAGGCTTTGTGGCTATATCTCATCAACGGACAATGACTAACGAAGCCGCAACAGAGACAATTGACTGTGGAATATTTTACAATGGAAGCTATACATTTTTATAGCACGTTATAATGAATGACGAAACATGAATACAGAAGCCGTGTCAGCGTGGGCTGGGTGACAGACTGTCAGTGTACGGTGGCTGTAAGTTAGTAAAGGAAGCCTGCGCATAGAAGCCAATTTCTTCCTTCATTGCTCCTGTATGGCTGCTAAGTTCGCACCATTACTCCTGTTTACGGCCGGCACAATGTTACTTCTCCGTTCTACTGTTGTGTTTCCTGTAATTTGGCTGCAACACAGAGGGGTGATGTGACAGAACGTGACAGTTGGTGACAGGATGACAGGTCAACGAGTGCGCGCGATGCATGCCTGTCTGTAACGTGGACGGGTGAGAGTTGATAGGCGCGCTCGGAGCAGACGATTCCCTGTGTTATTGAAATATTACATACCTGTCGGTAACGGAGAAGGGGCAACCTGAGGTTTATGGGTGCATTTTTGGGGAAGTGCACTGTATCTGAAATAGAAGCTCCCTGTTACATGAGGTCTGTTAGGTTTTAACAGTATCGGCTCGGGAGCGCGTGTTCGTAGGCACATTTTTGAACCAAGTCAGCGCGCTTCAAATGTCTTGGCGACAACAGGCGAATTAATTAGGGAGATTGTGACTTTCCTTAAAATTCGTGTATTATTTTATCCAAAAATCTATTTACTGACTTTTTCTTCAAACAATTAATAATCAGGATAGTTAAGCTCAATTTTTAATAATTTTATTTTTGACTTTTGCCCAATAGAAATATAATTCTTTGAAACGGCTGAGATTTTTGATGAAACAGGTGCGAATGCCACCCGTGTGGCATCATGCGCCTTTTTGCACGGCTTCTTTAAAATTCCATTCGTTCCCAGGGATACATTTTCACACCTTTTCTCCACCTTAATGGACGCACACCTCTACAGTTGGTGCAGGCGGCACACTTTTGTTCCCGAATTTTTCATTCCCTCTCTCCGCTGGAGGTAGATTAGAATTTAACGGCTTCAAACAAGTTGACCCATTAGGAGCACTGGGGCTGGGGCAACAATGTGAGGAGAGTGAAATTGAGCACCGCCAAGCTTGTTATAGAATACTTCTTAACATGGCAGGGTGTTGTGAACAGAGGTAGGCCGCCAATACCCTGGAGTTAGGAGGTACAAACGAAAACTATCCTCGGGTATTATCACCCCGCTGCGTCCGCCTGCCTATTACATGCTCTCGACACCACACTCGCTACAATTATTGTCATTTAAGTCCCCGACAATGCGACAATTGCATTCCGCAATGGCCATGTTGTAAAGGTAACAGTACCTTAAGTAATTTGCCGTTACGACCTTAGAGATAACGCGTGGTACGTCCTACGACATTTGAGACGGCGCTTACGCGAGAAACATACGGTAGCGTGGCAGGGAGCACGAAAAAGAAAATGAAAACTGAATCGGACTTAATTAAGAACTATTAAGTACTAATACGCCCTAATTTTACGACTATTTTATCCTTATGGTTGTAATCTGTTGCTGTCCCTCCCCCCCTGGAAGCGGTACATCAAACCCAGACTTTGCGACAAATCAGGGAGAAAAAGTTACGACACAATACAAAAGAAAATTACTATTTCTACCGGCCAAATGAAGTCCGCTTCAATTTCAGTACCAATCTGCGCGGGATTCGGTTACATACTCATCTTCTTTGTCATTGTGGTGTGATAGTGAGCATACGGTCTCCTTCTTTATCTTGTAAATATCTAACGGGTAATCTTCATTGTACGTTCAAAATTGGACAGCGGACTTTGTTTCATGTTTTCTGGCTCAATTCAATGCGGTGTTGTCTTGAAGGCACGGACAAATCCTCTGGTACAAAACCTTAGCAAATACTACCCGCCCAACTTTGCTAACAAGTGTTTCTAGCATACAAGGCGCTCAATCCAAGCATTTCAAGGATCTCTTTAACACTTATGAGCGTTGGAACAAATTTGCTGCACCCATTGTTTCCAGCGGTTCGCGTGTAGGTTTGCAAGACCTTCAAGAGGCATCAGTGCGAACTCCCGGGGAGCACCGATTGTGACGTGCTGGCGCTTTTCAAGCTTGCAAAAATACAAACAGTTGGTCTCAAACCCAATTTCATTTTCTTCTCATTGTCCAAACACTTCACCCAACAATTCTGTAAATTCAAATAGTGACAGAACCGTGTTTTATGCTAAAGGGTGAGCGAGTTCACTAACCCCGACCCGGGCGTGGGGCAAAACTTAAAAATGATCTCCAAAAATACAACAGTTTAAATATAGCGTTGTTAAAGTTAACACTTAAAACATAATGAATTTCGTCACGGGGGTCTTCAAAATATTTGGTTATAACTTCACAAAAAATTGGGATGAGAATCAACATTATAAAAGCACTTCTAAACGCCATACAACGTCAATGGGCCTTAGATACCGGCACTTATAAATATCCCACATACATTGGTTTAATAGTAATGGTTTTCACTGTATGTTTGTGTATCATTTTTGGATTATAGGGCATCAAACATATAAATCTCATTTCTCAATATCTAATCGGCTCGTTCAGGCAACTGAAATACCCTTTTCAATAACTTCGCTTGAATACAGAATAAAAACAGAATAGGAAAAATATACGCTGTGTGCGTATGGGAGAATCGTTAAATGCCATATCAAAAGGAAAAAAGAAATACAGATTTCACAGATGGGAAGTCAAATAAGTTGTTTACATGTGATGAAATTTAGGAGCTGTATTGATTGCTTTGATATGAATTTTCAACAAAGAAAGCTCTTTATGGTTTGGGAAACCCCTTAATAATTGACATACATTGAGGTTGTTATATGATAAAAAAAAAACTAACCATTGAATTTATTTGTACTGTTTTTTATTTGAACTGTTGCCTGGCATACAAGCAAAAAAAAGTGAAATAGTAATAATAAAGAAGACCTTGTGCAGATTAAGATATAGTATCCGTTGTTCCTAGAAGCCGTCGCTGTTTCTAAGCAAAATTGGTCGATATATAGCTGGGCTATAACAAGCAGCCTCCTTGGCGTCACGAAAATCTCCAGTCATGCCAAGCTCTGTCGATTTCCAAGCCCAAATTGACATTTCTAAGCTGTGCAGCATCAGGTTGCGCTTCAAAATTGATTAATTCTATGTAATTGCGATGCTACAGCTCAATTAGGGGCGGGAAATCCAATAAATTAATTGGATGTATGGTTCAGCTTTACCTTCTGACCACGAGTGCCTCTTCAACAGCGACTGACAGACATCTCCAGCTACTATCACTGTTTGTATACTGCTCTTTTTTTGCGCAGAAAACATGGGGCGTTTGAAGAAACAATTTATGTAGTTTTTTTTAGGTTGAAGAAAGCCAAGATTTTTTACCCTACAAGCTAGCCTTAAAATGACTGCTTTTACATTCATATATAGATATTTATATTTTAAAGTTAGTTTGCATTTTTAAAAATAATTTAATCTTGGACATAATAACGTTATTACGTCCAAGATTTAATGAATGAAAAACATTGTTTTTTATTTAGTTTTATTTTCAATTAGATTTTTTTTTCGTTTTTGGTCTGCAAATGACGCCAAAAACCGGGGATTGATGCTGTATAAAAAAACGAACAAAGCAAAATTTCTCTTTGACGTGCGAGCATATTTTCACACCTTGATAGCAGCGAGAAACACGTCACTCATTTTGTTGCGTGATTTATGATGGCGTGAACGTGATAATTAGAGGAAACAATTTGTTACTTAATTGTTTGGCATTTCTTGTTCCTTGTCCAAATATTCCCATTTTAACAGTTACAAATTACTCCGAGGAAGTTGGTGAACAATTCTCCATCGATTATCAATGTCACGTACGACGAAATTTATTCTGATTTAATCCTCGACATGTGATCGAAATAAATAGATGACAATGGGGTCGCTAGATGTTTTTATACTACCTTATGTTGGTGGATTAACGAAACAAAATCAGAAACATGATTTAAGACTGTAATTCCCATAGTGCTCGCCACACCCAAGTTTCTATTTTCAAGGTGGTTACAACAGCAAGTAATAAAGGGCTAAACTTGGAGTAGAGAATCCTTTTTGAATTCTAGAAAACGAACAATGTCAATGGTTAAAACTGTCATAAAAAATAAGGAGATAGTTGATAATTTGCTGTGTTGAATCAAGAAGTTATAACTCCTTGGTTGAATATATATTCATCTTTAAGTTAGTGGAGAAAATCGAGTCAAGACGCTGAGAGTCAGTAGTGCTCTCTGCTCTCTGGGCGGGCAGTTTTGAAAATATTAAAAGTAGATTTCGCGAAGCGAATAAAATCAACGCAAAATGAGCTTGTCAAAATGCATAGGATGCGAACAAAATATGTTGCCTTGTTAAAGGGCATCTTCGCACCGTCGAGTGTGAAAAGCTCGAGTGGAAAGGTTCCCATATACACTTCACTATGGGACGACGCGCAGGCCTTGTCTCCCTCTCCTGAACGTGATCTACACAAAAGAAAGTTGCGGCGCAGAGATAATGAACCCGGCTGGGAGAAATGATGTGAAGAACGGGACTCGAAAGCTACTCTCATTTGATAAATAAAAAAATTGGTTCTATTATATGGAGTTTGCACTCTTCTCTTTTTTCGATAAAGAAAAAGAAGACCTCATTAAAGCTGCAAAGGGACTTCAAATTAATGAAAGACTCGAAAGATTTTTAAAGTCAGAATTGCAAAAAAGCTTACCTCTCAAGAAGTGAAATACACTTACTGTCAACTAGAAAGATATTTATTTTGAGGATGAAACATAAAGACTTATAAATCGATTGGAATTATTTTATTTTCATTCACACTCGCTATCCATCATTTTCTTACAATGAACATGGAAAACGAAATACATTTTCTTCGTACCACCAATTTTTTGAAAATTGTGAAAAAAAAGAATGCTTCAAACAACTTTGGCCATAGTCCAAGAAGCAGCGAGTCATCCTACGATTGTTTGAATAAACAATGACTTTTTCATCTAGTTTAAGATAAACCACCAAATAATTAGGGATTAACCTGTGTCTGGATATTTTTTTAGTATTAGGAAGGATTAGTCTCAAAATTGACACAATTATTCTGGAATCACGCATCTGGCTCGCGCGCTCAAAGAAAAAATCCATCCGAAATGGAACAAAGTTGGATGAGTTTCTTGACGCGTTGTTAAAGAAAGATCCTTATTGAAATCTATAGATCTAATATACAAAATAGGACAGATGATAGTTTCGGCATTTTCGTCGTCTGTCGTCAAATTGGCGTCGTTTTTTCTCGAGACAAGATCGTTTATGACAATAAACTCCCCTTCAAAACGTGTAAGAGAAATTGAAGTAGCCTCATTTGGCTTTCGGTTTACAATGCACAAAATGCCATTTCTATTAAGACATTTTCAACAAGTTGGTCTCGGGAAGAATTCTATATTCATTTACGAAGCAAATTAAGTCCTCAATTAAGCGTACCTCGCACCTGGTGAGAATCTAACGTTACACAGCTTTTTCTACGACAAGGTGCCAGCGGAATAATTATTGTAAGGGTCAGAGCACAGTAAAAGAGGGGACGCTGGGTTTGGGGCTCCCCTCTTCAATAGCGCTCGGTGGCGTCTCTGTACAGCAGCGAGTTGTGGATGACAGTTTTACAATGGCATGCTGAGAAGTTGAGGCTTTTGTGTGGTCTGTGCAATCGGCTGTGTTAATTAGATGTTCAGTTTAATGACGATGAAATCAAGAGAATTAATAAGAAAATAGCCCCCCGATTTTCTTAAGACGTCTACTTTTGTGTACCTGAGACTGAGCGGCTTGGATGCCTTTTCTTTTCGAAACCCTGAGAACGATGAGGGGAAAATTAAAGAAAAGTTTTTCAGATTTATATGCAATTTCATTTTTCAGTAATGCGGTTGAAAATTAGAAGTAACTATTCCAATCTGTGTGTGTGTGTGTGTGTGTATTTGTGTGTGTGTGTGTGTTTGAACTAACATGCTTCATATGTAACAATTCTACGTGTTGCCGTACAGTACATTTTAACCATTTATCCTTTCTTATCGAAATATTTAACCTATTTGGATTAAGATGCGCATTTGAGTGATCACAATTCTACCTTTTATGTTATCCCAATGTTAGTGCGGTAACAACCTTTAAGAAGACCTGATTTTTAACTTGTGATCGGATTTGCTGCACGCGCGCTCAATATAGATTCAATGGCCACCTACTTGATACTATCAACTACAACACAACATCTTACAATGAAAATGTGATTTCAAACATGGATTTAAAGACAGGATTAAACGAAAAGCCAAGTTTAACTTACCAGTAAGTTTTTTGAGAAGCGAGTTCTTCTATTGTCAGCAAGTCTAAGAGGCTTATAGGAGCAACATCCAAAGTCATGTGACCCGCGGATTTAGAGAATGAATGAAAATTCGATCTTTAATTGGTAGCTAGCTTGGCGTGCAGGTGCGAACCTTTTCAACTCTTAGCTTATGTTAGATTCGCGCACAATAGCCGCAGTTTGTAAAATAACAACTTGAAAAAGAAGTTAGAAAACAGTATTAGGCGCTTCCCACTGTACAAACACTACCCAGTCAACAAAAACAACTTTGGTTTGACTTCGGTAAAACATCTCTGTTTATTTGTTGACTGTCATTTGTATTTTGTAGATTTTGCCGATTGCATTCACTGCACATGGCCAAAAGATCACGTAGTTGATTAAGTCGACAGTAAATAAGTTCTGAAGAAATAATCGACCGCAGAAGGTGTTCAGATTTCACCAAAGAGCGTAAATGGAACGGCAAAAACTCGTATTTGCCCAACCGGAGGAATTTTGGACGCAAAGAAATGAATACTAGCAGCACCCGGTATCGGTTTTTCATACAATTACATGACACAACTCAAGTCAGCCGAGTACAAGTAAACATTTTATTGTCAATTGACGGCATAACACAAAATCACAAGAATGTAATGGCAACGATTTTGGCGACAGTCTGCCCGCCTTGTTTCTACATGTATCAACGTATGCTCACCACCCCGGACGTAGAGCTGGTCAACGATTTATAAAATCGGACCGATCCCAAATTCTAGATAATAAATTGAAACAGAAAGGTACGGCAAGATTCACCCATTGCGTTCCGTCGACTTAACTCCCATCTTCTGCCGTTTTTTCGGCATTTCTTCGGCGCATTATTAACATTTACTTAATAGTAATATTAGCACACGTTTGATACCAGATAGAACACTGAAATAGCTTTCATTTTTCAATTCAGCCGAATCTTTCTTCAAATATCATCTTTGAAAATATGTACTAGCAAGTGGACAAATCTTACCAGATCGTAGAGCACGAGCACGTCCTGTGAAATGTCTCCACCCCGCGCTTTTTAAACTACAGAACCTAATCAACGCTTACTGGGTACTAGGTCTACCAAACAGGTAGAGCTCCTAAGGTTTACATTAACACGAAATGATTGCACAGTATGGCTTGACACAAAATACAAATTATTCATCTGCCAGCATTCCGACAGCGACTTAATATGTAAGCAAATTGGGATATCTGAAGAGGCATCTTATTTTTTTCCATTCATGTAAGGTACTAAACATATAAATACCTCCCCGGCATGGACTTAAGCTTAACAATTCTGTACTGATAAAAATATTCGCTTTAACAGCATTACCAGTACAAATGAATGGAGAATAAAAAGGGTATATATCCATACAAAATATAACCGATTTAAAGCAGTCTAGATAACAAATAAATACGCTAAAGAAACCAGTCTAAGTATTTTCAAAAACATACAGTACATGTACATGAATGCGATTTTGGCAAAAGTTATCACATATTGAGGACAGAGCTACATATCCAATAAAAATACTAAAATAATTAAGGTACACGTCATATTGAATAGATTGTCTATACAAATTTTCTAGAACAAACGTCGACATCTTAACATCGAGAAAAAAACTAGTGAAATGTCACCTATTTGAGATGAGTTTATAGAAATCCCAAATTCACTACTTTTTAAAATGTTTACTACAGTGTGGACAAATGAATTATCTTCATACACAAAAAACATCTATTACCTAATTGCCAAGTAAACGTACTAAATAAATTTGCCAATTTCATTATTTCCAATATGCACGTCTTTTCAATGCAAATTTTAAAAATCCATATCAACATAAAACCCGAAACAATTACCAGTGAATCATTTCACCCAGTTCACTTACAGAACTCATTTTGATGGTAGTTATTCTCCTAAATGATGACATGGATACCCAAAGTCTGTGTAAATGTATCTGGTATCTGGAATCATACACTTTTAGCAATTATCAGCTCTATTACACTGCGTCAACTCCTTTTAACATTGAACACATGGAGTCGTAACTGTATAGTACATATCATTTATCCTGTCATAACTAGTAAGTATCATAATTGGAGAGATAAATATACCCTATTTTTTTCTCTATAACATTCAAACACAGTAGAATGATGTAGAAATGCCTCTCTGGGGTAAATACATTTCCTGCTGTCCTCTGACAATATTACTGCCACGGACTGCTAAGATTCTCTCTCTCTGTCTCTCTCTTTTCAAACTTGGACCTAAATAGAGATTATTTAGGTCCAAGTTTCAAACTATATATATATTTTTTTCTAATCACTTCCCCTTACTATTCCAGTGCCACTAATACACAGCAGCCTTTCAGAGTAAACAGTCATTTCTTATGGTTGCAGAAAACACTAGCATTCCATCATTTGAGGACTGCTTGTTTTTAATCTTCTGGAAGTTTTTTTCATCTGGCAAAATGGGAATAAATATTGGTAACATGATCATACTGTTCACTGTTGGCAATACTTTGCTGATGTTCACTATTCACTGAGTCATCTATAGTCACAGACTTGCAGTCATTTCATTTTTAAATTCTGTTTCAGGTGTCTCTGTCTTGCTGTCATCAAGTATGAACAGTCCTTTACAGTCACTAAAAACTGGGATTTGTGAGACCCACATTATTTTGTTACTGTATACTGCAGCTTTTCTCCTCCTTGACGAGTTGCTTATTTCTAATTTCTTTTTCCAGTTGTTCATCCTGTTCAATTCTGAAATGGAGGAAAAAAAAAGAAATTCAATATAAATTTACCAGATGAAGTTGAAAAACATAGAACTTTTTAACTAAGCTAAACAAACGTCATTGGTTAATCAGTGTGACAGTGTGACCTCTGAAAAAATCTCATATAAAAGACAAAATACAGAGAATATATATCAATATTACTATTTTTTAGAGAGAGCAGTATGAATTGATTCACTGAGTAAAATAATTTGATAAATACTGAATGTACTTATGAGATCTTGTGGATATGTTTTAGAATCAACTCATAAATAAATATATATTTAAACACAGTTATGCATTCAGTCCTTTCTACTGAACTATGCCTTCTCTTAAACCTACTACTCCTAAAACACAAGTTACATTTTGGTTAAAAAATGTATGGAACAAACAATTTTAATGAATCTATGGCGGTTGTTTATTATATGATTCTATGATATAACAGATAGAACCTAATTCTCCCCCCCCCCTGCAAAAAATGTTTATTAAATAATTCACAACACGGATTATTTAAAAAAATTCTCAAATCTAAGCCAGCTCCAGTGATCCAGAGATCACTCCACACATCTTAAGCTAATTGGTTTAAAATGGCCAGCTAATCACCCTAGCCCCAGAAATTCATTGTCAAATATCTATAGGTTATCATCTGTGCAGGAGATCTTGATCATACCCCCGGGGGCCAGCGAAAACACCTGACTCCTGTTTTTATACTTAACTCATACAATGTATCACTTAGAAAGACAAGGGGACTTAACCGTTTAAGCTTCTTAAACTGTTTATACCTTTTAACTGTTCAACACGGGGCAAGACATTAAGCATTTAAATGCAGGGATGCTGTGAGATGAAACCATGTGATGCCAGTGGGATAACTGTCGTACCGAATTAAATTTTTGGCGACACTGGTATTAACTCTCCATTTTTTTTTCTATTGCCTTGAATTTCTTGTAGAACATATATTTAGCATTACCCTCCTATTCTGAGAGAAGAACAGTCTCTATTTCATTGGATTATTTTCAATAGCAGCTTATATGTTGTCACTAGTGTCGTCTAAGCAGCGTGAGAAGTGAGCATGCTTCAGACGATCACCACAGCTGTGGTCCTACGTACAGCATGACCATACAGAAATGCGACAGTTATTTCTAATCACAGTGTTATGTATTTACTATATGCTTAGCCCAAAAATCGTGTCTAAGCGGACTAACCAATTGTGTGGGGCAATCCATCTGGAAGATGATTTTCCCCAATGAACTCCCCCCACTCTTTGAAGGATCATTTGTTTACCACAGACTAGCTGTTTACCTTTACCAGACAAGTCCTCTGTAATCAATTTTCTGCTATTTCCGATCACTCTCCATCACATTGAGACTTTCTATGTCTGGGCACTGAGCATAGAAAACAAACACAATGGCAAAAGAGGGGGGAAATTTGCTTCCAATTTCCGAATGGGTTATTAACCACAGAAAAAGATACAAAATGTCTAAATGAGCAGAACACTAATTTGTCCCTAAATGCTGATCATTCATGTTGTGGAGAGAGGAATCTTCCCAAAGCACACTGGGCTGAGCCTATTCACTAAAGGCATGTCAAGGGAAAGGATGGGGGGGAAAGTACAAAAGAGAAACCCGACACTTTAAATAGTTGTGACAGTGAAGTGAAAGGGTCCCCTTTCCTTCCAGGTACGTTATGAACCAGTCGGATGCTTCTGACTCATTAGGCATCCTCCAGTCCTGGCTGTGACACCGGGGTGGCTGAGTGCACCCTCGGCAGGGAGTCAGAGCATGGCCTTGGGCTGGAGATTCCCACCAAAAGTAAACAACAGTCAACAAAATATGTTGAGGGCGCCTGGTGATACTATTGTCCAACCTAACTTCCCTTTTGACTCATTCTTCATCCAGCATACGCCCATGTGCTTCAAATATCTCATTTCTCTGACTAAAAAAGTAATGCAATTTGAGCTTTTGTCATTTGAATTTTGCTATCCAAACTTCGAAAACTCTTTTATTATGCTCACATCCTAAAAAATTATTTCTAGGCTTACAAAATGTAATTTGATCCTGAATTTTTCATGATTGATTTTTTTTAAATGCAAGATGTGATATCCACCTGCATGATTTGGAGATCAGAAGTTGACACTAAAATAATTAAATCTATAAAATATACATGTTGTCACAGCACTGCTTTATAGACATGTTGGCTATCAATTTTCATGTTTGATATAAATTTTCTTGTATAACAATTATATGAATCAAAGTAGTATAATCACAGAAATAATCCTTGACCCGTTTGCTTTGTATACTGCAGAAAGCAATAAAATAATGTATGGGCCAGTCTGGCAATTCTCAAAGCTACATAATACAAAATCCTTACACGCTAAAATAAATTAAACATACACATTTACACACATACACAAAACTTTCTAGTAGTACCCTTAAGTCAGGGATACTTGTCCTTTCTGAGAAAATGGCACAGTTACACTGATTGAGTGTTACTTCGTGCCCAAGAATTAGGACAGCTTTGCTGTTTAAGAGAAAAATAGGAAATAGGCAAATAAATAAAATTGCTTTTATCAAGCAGCATAAAACCTATTTCAAAAACGTACGCTCTTTCCTGGGAGTCCAAGTGCTGTACAAGTTCATCCCGCTTGTTCACGATGCCTATGAGTTCATCCAACAGCAATTTTTCTCTTCTTTTTTGAGCCTCCGTCTTCTCCCATTCTAGAAAGAAAAAAAAAAGACAATTTTATATATTTATGGTGCCAGCATGTTTATAGAAGCTAAACAAATGAATCACAGATGATGCAACTGAACAAAGTATTAATTATGAGAAAAAATAACTGCAATGAAGTATGCATCAATGAGCAAAATGTTTTGTAATTCTAAGTGTATATTTAATGCAAAATGTATATGTTGCTGTTTTATTTACTTTTGATTTACGTGAATGTCAAATGAACTTCTTTACAGAGACAGACAGCTAAATATACAGAATAATTTGTTGCAGTACAACAGTGGCAGATTTCAATGGTCAGCTGGAAGGTGGGAAGAATTTTCCAGAGAGACATTAAATTTGTTTCCAGACATTTTTTTTATTTTGCATTACAAAAAATCACTATTTTTTTCATAATAAAAAAACACTCTTCAATTTATCAATTTTCAAAACATATTCAATTTCATTTAAATAAAGTGAATTCAAATAAAGTGAATTATCAAAAGCATTTTGATAACAATCCAGGTACGTAAGGTCTAAGCCAAGAGAATGAATTTTGGGATTCTCAAGGAATCAAATATCTTCTTCCTTGGAATTTTAAACTTGAGAACTCACTTTGTCTGGAAGACTGGATCCAGCCCTTAGTGTAGATTTTCTGTATTGGCGAAACACAAAAGAAACTCTTTTGCATCCAATATTTGAAACACCTAATCTGTTCCTGACAATGGAACATCAATACCACGCAATATTTTATCTTCATTAGCGCAATAAAAAAACACCATCCAATTTCTCAGACAGCATTCTTTCTCACTGGTATTAATTACTATAATAAACATAGTGCATAATTTATGTTCTTAATCAATCAGTTGTACACTGAATAAATTTTGACAAGATTTAAATTTCCAGTTACACAAAAGTTTGCCTGTCCCTATAGCGTGTATTGCTGTGTGTTTAGAAATCAATAACATTACAGGGTTGCTTATTACCAGGGATTTAACCCAGAACTCTGCTAATGGATGGGACTAAAAGGAATGAATATTTGATGATTAATTTACAGAATGCTGATTAGAACAATTATATTTGAAATGTTTCTAAATTTAGACACTTTGTTTTATGCTATCACAGCTCTCTAAACTGGTCGTTTTATTATTTAAAGATTTCATATCAAAACACTTTAGGAACCAATTAAAATATGATCATGAATTTCCAAAATTCAGGTTTTCATTAAATGTTCAAACAAAGCTTATACTTCTAAGGCAGCAATGGATCTACCATTCACATTTACACAAACATAAACTCATAAGCAATAATCTCCAAAAATATTCCCTTTTCAATAAAGATTTGGCAAAGGAATTTCTTCACATCCCTCTCGCCTCCTTTGAGAAAACATGCATACAAATGTCGACTCTTTCAAAAGCAAAAGTTTATTCCACAGCAAATTTAATTACAATTCAGGGGTAACATTTTCTACTATTGATGAAGTCAGCTATTTCAATATTGGGACCAGATCAGTTACCAAATGAGATATTTTCCAAACATAAAGTGGATAGGTAATTTTCCTATGCTTTGCATTGGTGACAATGCTCCAGGGATTTGTATGGTTGAAAATACGCCCATGTCTTTCAGAGCGCATGTTTACCGACTGCAAACAATCTACAACTGCGGGTCTTTAAGTGGTCCCCAGCCATACACGGAGAACAATGATGGCACTACAGATCGAAACGTAGCAAGAACTCGAGTACATCATTTGCAAACCAAATACTGCAGCAATTAATTTAGTGATATCTTGATTATTGCATCTATTGTTACAAAGAAAAAGCTCCATTGTAGTGTGTCCAAACAAACAGGCCCAAAACAGCTCTGAAATTGGGCGACAGGCAAACATGCAATTGAATGTTCTAAAAGTGGGAACTCTTGTCCCTTCAAAGACAGGTATGTCAAGTGGGCAGGTATCAAATAACATGGAAGCTGCCCACAGTTCACAAGGTTATGTAAAATTTACTTAAATTGAAGTCAAATCTCAATCTAAATCTCACCTTCAATGGCCATCATTTGACGGAGTTCTCTATTCAACAGTTCAAATCTTCTTTCCAAGTCGTCCTCCTTCTCTCTGCAATAAAAATGTGATGGTGCTTAGCACATTCAGAAGATTATAAATCAAGTTTGCTATGCGTGAGATTATAGGCAGCTTACACCAAGCCCAGACTTTTCTAAGGCTACTTGACTGGATTTTGGGGGATGACGATCATCAAGAAGTATCATTGTAATTGGTTTACAACCAATTCTCAACACTGCTGATGTAGTGGAATATGGCAAACAGAGAACAAAACAGGGGGCACTGATTTTCTTCATTGACTTTTTTTTTTTTTTGAGGAAAGAAAACATCAACAGTGAATAGACATTGGACAAGGAGTATAAGAAGCAATCAATATAGGTCTCCATTTAAATGAAATTAATACTTGGCTTTAATTCAGCAGCCATAGGTCATATTTGTCTCCTGAAGTGCTTTAACACATTAAGCAATTCTAAATAATTGACTCAGAAATTTGAAGGATTAAGGTTTCAGACAACAGTTTTTCCCCAAAAAGCCTCCAAACCAGACAAGAGATTTAGAAATCTGGAGTTTCCTAAATCCCATTTCAGGAAGAGTGTTCTGAATGCAGGCTGCCTCAAGTCCCTCCCTGCCACCCTGCTCCCCATTGTCACTGCAAATGTTTTATGACATAGTTCATTTTGTCGATGTAGGATTTTGAGCATTAGAATTCAATGCAACCATTAGTCTGGTGAATACAATGTGGTGAATTGGTAATGGAGTGAGAGCGCAACTCCAGGGCAGGATTACTGGGGGATATTTAGGATGAATTAATATTTTGATTGTAACACGAGCAAGTGCGGGACAAAAACAGTTTGGTGCTGTGTCACCAGATCCTAACGTTGTATCAGTTTATGAGGTTTGTGCCTGCGTGTGTGTGTATATAGTACCACTGCCTCACATTGCATGGACAGGAGACACACACACATATACACACAGAGACTGTAGCAAACTTGCCACCTCAGACAAGGTGTGATGAAGTGCTTATGGTGAAACAGATCAAGCCAGGCTAAGTCAAAAAGCAAACTTTCCTGGCACAATCTGAGTCCTGACACCGACACAATGAGAGCCAAACATGCATTGTAGTAAATCTCTGACAAGTCCACAGATAGAGAATGGTTAGAAAACAGCCTAATGTGTTAGAGTGACAGAGGGTGACAACCCCTCGCCTTCAGTTATGTGCGCGTTAGGTGCCTCTATTTGTGCAGTGGTTTTGTTCTGTGTGCTCCATGCAGGTCTCCAGAACCTCCTCAATATAAAGGTGACAGAGGGCAGTGAAATATTGACTGGGAACTGTGGAAATAGGGCTGGAAAGAGTCCCCCTAAATCAACACTTGTTTTGTCTCTGTTCTGGGTTCATGTCCTTCAGAGAATGAACTTTACCTACTGCAAACAGACTGAGGTACTCCTGACACTATGCTTTGCTTTCTACGGTCTTGAAATGGATACAGTGTAAACACGGCGACAGGACCCACTCAAAGCGCCTGCTGTGCTACACTACATTGACATAGCTGGACGGTTAAACACGTTTGGTTCTTGAAAAACCTGTCAAAATGCTGTCCAAATATGGTAAATGATTCAAACAAAACATGACCTTGCTTAATAAATAGTGGACAATTAAATGGCTCTGACTATTAAACAAACAAATTAAATGTGAATATAATTTCTTTGACATTCTGAATGACATGCTTTCACTAAATAGATTGGTCAACAGCATTACTAAACATAAATTTAGTTTAGCTTTGGATACCTTCAAGAGTATAAAACAAACCAAAAACATTTCAACAATAGGTATTTTTCTCTGTAGCTCTTTTAAGTTTTCACCTTATAAACCACATCTTAGGATTTTGTAATGTTAAAAAATAAAACTTAAACTAAATTTTCTAAATGAATTATTACCCATCCCATTGGTTAAATTTTTTAAGGTTGACATCTTTTTCTGTAGATTTTTAAAGTTTTGATTTGGCAAAATCAGACTCAGAAAAAATAATGAGAAACACTTCACCCAGAGGAAATCCTCATATTTTCTTTCATAAGAACATATTTCTCACATGACATTTTCTTTTAACCCAAACTTTGTTTTTATATCAATAACGTTTCCTTTAGGCACTATGCTGTTGTTGATGTTACTCTAATCTTTAACAAAAATAAAGGCAAATCAGTAATGAGAAGCCATTCCAAATGTTTCAACAAAACACACCTGAAGATCTGTCCTCAACTTTGTTTTCATTTTAATGTTTTTCTTAGACACCTATCTCATTTGTGATTGACATTTCCATAAACAAACAGAAGCAAATGAGTAAACAAATGTCACACTCTTAAATCCAGCCAAATAAGGTATATGGCTAACCAACTAAATTTCTTTAACTTTCCCCCAATAAACATCAATTTTTTAAGTGTAATAAAAACCATTTGAAAGTTCAAAAAAAATGCCAAAGTCTCATCTCCAATGAAATCATTAAATAGATTATTTAAGGAAATTTTTATTATTATTATTATTTTTTTGTTAACGTAGACCTCTAACAACACCTAGAATCTAATAAATATTCTTAATCTAAATTTTGATTGTCTTACATAATCTTCCATTATTGGTGACAATCAAATCAAAAACAAATAAAAAGCCAATGCACTAATTACACACAACCAGTCCCATTGTTTTATCAAAATGTAATTAACGCTTACATATGATTCTTAGCATTACACGACAAATGATGGTGACATTTCAATTCCTCAGATAAAGTGAACAATGCCTGCACCTGCTGACCCCAGTGGTCAGGACTTGGTCAATGAATGTACACTAAAATCTGTTAAGTAAACTGTACACCAGGACCGTCCAGCGAGACTGGCTCCATTGGCATCAAGTCACACAATAGCCGTCCCTGACAAATCAACATCGCTCGTAACTTGTGTAAAGCCAGCACAGACACCAGTCATATTTTCCTGACAACCCGATATACCCGTCCACTTCACATTAATTGAATAAATGTAAGTTTCTCGCATGGTAATTAAATAATGGAGGTAATAGGTGAGAAAATATTTACCACTGTTTGCTTGTTTTTATTCTCGGGTGAACAGCCCACTGACGGCTGGAGCCCTGTATTTGAATTCAACAGTAAACTCCTTCCTGACTTGTGTCTGCACTAACTACACCTACTCCTTCCCCCAGCCCCCGGGGCCTGTGACCCCCAAGGCTAGAAAACCTCTCCCAATCTCTATTAAAACAGATCAGTTCAAATGTGTTGTTTGGTATTATAATGTCCCTCATTGTGATTAAGTTTATAAGCTGGACTGAGGGGGAAGGTTAGAGAAACCAGGTAAAACACACTGCCTCAGCATAAACTAAGGGTCCTTTCTTCCACTCAACTGGTTACAGTCAGTTATTAAACATTGTGTCGCCCCAAAATGATATAACGCCGGACAATGGGGGTGGAATTATTCGAGACTGGGTCTTAGATGTGTATGTTCACTATTACCCAACCTCCCCTCCCTAAATGAGGGCTAATAAGTCTAAAGGCCTAAACAAAAATAACAACAAGCCTTTAGCACATTAGTCCAGCGCAAAATCCCAGCCTTTACTTATTTTATTCGGAGTGTTGTCTGTGTAAACATGCCAACCTGCCACAGTTACAACTTTCTACCCTCGCTGGCTCATTATTTCCTGTCTGTGTGCCGTCCTCGCAACTAGGTGGAGTCTGTTCTACTAGATAAAAACGGAAGATAAATCCATCTATTTCATAATACATGATTTAATTATTCATTCTTGTAAAAAATGTTTTGGGTATAGATTTGACATCGAACATGGTAATTCCACTGAAATGCAATGTTGTTTATTCCATAATAATTACATAGGACTTAACTCTGCTTCCTAGAATTATTTTTCTAATATTTCTGTTTGTATTTTAGAAAGCTAGGGTTGCTTCAGTTCACTGCATATCAAGATGAACATTAATCTTCTTAAGAAAAATTATTATTGTTTGGATCGGCTTTTGCCTTTGGTATTATTATAAACATTGCAAGTTTGATAACATACTTTCAGTGTGGATCCAAAATGAATTTTTTCATTTCTTTCTGGTGTATTTGGATTCTACCAGTTTTCTCACATCAGTAAGTAATATAGTTTTATCTATTTCTTCACTGTTTGTAAAGTAGAAAAAGTTGCAAAAACTACTTAATTTTTGATGGATAAAAATAAGCAATTGGTTTAACACACTATGTATCCACATATTTCATTATTTAATTTTGGTTTTAAGAAAATACCTAGAAGTGACCAGTGATCTGGGAGCAGTTAAGGCAAAATCACTAAGAAAAATCCTGTCTGTGAAAATGTCCTGATAATTCTACTGTTAAAATGAATTAAAATAAAGCTCACAATTTAAGGTTAATGCACTTCATAATTTATAAAAAACATAAAAATTGATGATTAAAAATAATCACAAACCTAGACAGAATATCAAGTGTTCAGTTACATTTTAAGACATTTTTTTCCAATAAATCATTAGGATGGGTGTGTTTAGTAAAGGTTGAGCTCACATCCTAAAATTTTATTACTAAAATTGTCCACCTGGCATTTTTTTTTTTTACATCCAGCACCTAAAACATTTATACCCTTTGTCTGGTCTTTGACAAAGAAATGCCCCCTTATTTCTCCGAAAAACATCCTCCTAATGCATTATTTTTCCATTTACTGATCAAATATTACCATTAAAAAGCATGCATTGTAAATCATTATCTTATTTGTTATTGGCTATTTTTTCTTCTTTCTGAAAATACATTAATACACTTTCTTTTTTTTTTTTTTCTTTCAAAATTGCTTACTTGACCTTTCCAAAAACCACGTTACAAAGTTTGAAAACAATTGGCTAGCGACAAAGAATATTAATGAAGTACCATAATACTGACAAAATGTTGCAAAAAGATTAAACTAAATATTAAACTAAATATTAAAAAAATGAAACAATAAAATAAATAAAATAAGAAAGGATAAAAATAAGGACAAAAATACCAAATGTTTGAAAACAATTGGCTAGCAACAAAGAATATTAACGAAGTACCAAAATACTGACAAAATGTTGCAAAAAAATTAAACCAAATAATAAAACAAAATTAAATTAAATTAAACAATAAAATAAACAAAATCAGAATGTATAAAATGAAGGACAAAAATACCACATCTATACAATGCTGGAGAGGTCTGCTGAATGACTACATTTAGAACCAAAGCCTACTAATTGTGTTAGGTGTCCACCATGGATGTGGCAGCACACTGGTTGAGAAAGTGATTGCGTTTCTCAGTGTCAAAAAAGGCCATTTTCTTCAACTGCTGTATTTGTGGGACAGCACACTTTTTGTTTCATTTCTTGCTACTTTGATGTCATTAAAGTATTTTTCATTATCTTTATTATTTTTTACCTATTATCTTGAATTAATATTATGTTTCAATAATAATAACTACACACTAAAAATCATGGTTTTAAACATTTGTTTCATTCTATTCTTTAGGGTTTTCAAGGAATGTGCCATATTTTGGCAAAAACTCTTAGTGTGGAAAATAAATAATATATTAATTTGAAATTATATGAGTATAAAATAAATATCACCATAGACCAAGGTTAATTTGAAGGGTCAATCATCACTTACAGAATATTCAGCTGCATTTGTCTACGAATCAAAGCATTCTTTTTGTTGACGAGAAGAAACCATTCCTGCAGCAGACGTTCTTCTTCAGCTTTGCTAGCACCTGGAAGCACAATAAGACGTGGTATTCTATGCATTTTAATTCTCATGTAATAGTATCTTAATTAAAGAATTTCTGTTCAATATGTATTTGTTGATGGAGTAAGCTGATTGGCAGCTAGTCCAATAGAATATTTGGTCAATCTTTTTTATAAATAAAAACCCAATTGTTGATGATAGAATGTTACATGGAGGCTGGAGTGGACTTATTGACCCCAATCAATGTACTTCTCCATTCATCTATAATATATTTACCATAAACTTAATACATCTTGCTATTTATCAATGATCAGCATTGAAAATTCTTCATATTCTACCAGCCACCAACCCAAGTTCTATCAAGTTATCGTTAAACAATGATCAAAAGAACTGATCACAAATATGGGGAAACACCATCAGCAGTCAGACTTCTCTAAGCTTGCAATTTCCATTAAACTTGACTACCAAATGAAATGCTGTGTGACCATGTTCCATGAAATCCCTGTACCACCTACCATTCTCAATGCAGTCTGGATTCCTCAAACTACGGTGGCGCTCATCTGGGTCTAGGATGGGTTCAAGCACATCTAGGTCTGTACTCAGCAAAGCACAACACAAACACAACTAATGGTTGATCAGCCAAATATGTGTATTGCATGTTAAGACAATTTGGCATATGTTTTGTTTTTTGTTTTTTTTTTTCTAACGGGGCTTTTTAGGAGAATAATTTCCATGTGAAATTTCCCTTGCTTAAGAAACATTAAATCGATTAAAAAAACATTAAAATTGACTTAGTTCTTTTGATAAAAAAGGAACACTAAATGTGCCAAAATATCTAAAATTCTTTTTTATATGCTTTCTGCAGTTTAAAATGCTTCAATTTCTGTATATGCCAATCATATTATAAATAGAAATTTTCCATATATACCAAAATGTCTTGAGAAATAAGATGTGATAAATTATGCCACTGCAAAGAATCATAACATTGATATTGGACACGAAGATCAACATGCCCTCATATTATGAAGTAATCAAGCTCAAATCTGTACAAAACATGAATTATGATTGGAAACTAAATGACAGAAACAGCTGCAACAGAAGCAAGGAAAAAATCAGCTTTAGAGATAAATTAATTTTAAAGCAAGAAGACAAATTTACAAATCACGCAAGGAGAATGTACAACATGAAGAACAATAATGATGGACACACAGATAACATAATTGAAATAATTTAAGATATACTCACTCCAAGTTAGTACTGCTAAATATCTGAAGGACTGGTCCTTATTTTTTTACTACAGGAAAGTGTCACATGCACAGCACTCTTAACTCCAGAGTATTTTTAGAGTTTCATTTGAATATTTGTAAATATAAAACTGCTAATCTGCCAGGAGATAATTTTCATTTGATTTAGTAACAAGGCAGCAAAGCTGTCAAATGTACAGACAAAAAACAGGAAATAACTATGCACGAAATAGGCTACTGTCAATTCTGATGCAAAATTTTAATGATTGAATTTGACAAACTGCAATGATATGAGTTTATTTCCATATTTGAAACTTTATTACACAATACACGATAACAAGTTTACCATCATTTTTACATAATCAACTAATAATGTTGTAAAGATGCAGGAAATGCCAAACAAACACTTTTACATATCTTATTAANTAAAAAAGCCTGCAATGTGTAGTTATGATTAAAATGGAAATGTTAATAAAGATGTGATGTGTCATTTTATTCGATGTAAGTATCTCCCTGTTGCTTTTCCTTGTGACAGAATACTGATAATTTAACATCATGCACAATAATATTGAGCTCATGCAAAGTGCAAGTACTCCACTAACTCTACATGGTTCAGGACCAGACACTCGCCTCAGTGACCCTTTGGCCCATCCCAGCCTTTCACCAAAGACATCACTTACCTGTCGAGTACACAGGTATTGTTAGTAGATATTACTACAGTGGGTTCTGCCACTGCTTTTGTATTTGTGTTATGAATAAACAACTTCTACACCCATTTAACTGATCATGCAGGATTACTACTAAAAAACTCCTACCTTCTCCACCATCCACTACAAAATCGAACTTTAATCCAAAGGCGCACTGACATGGGGATAGGTCTACTCTTCTATGTACCAGCCTTTTTGAAAACAAACTAAGCTTAACTTATTATAGGCAGCAAATGACATCTCTTTACTTTCAAATATTAGTCACGTGGTATGACCTGTAAAGGCAGTAGGGTGGGAGAATAGAGATATAACACATGCTGCTTTACTGATGGTGAGCTAAGCTTAGTCAGACAACCCACAGAGCAGTGTTGTATAGAAAAGGGTCGACTTATCTTCAGTGTAAATGCGCCTTTAGTCTAGCATGCACAGGAACCAAGTTTATCACTGAAGGAGATGCTCACTGTGTTCAGTTTTGTTAGTTTATTTTTTTCATTTTTTCCCCAAAGCAAATTTAAATATTGCTCTTTAATTACATGTTTTATCAAAATATATCACAATTTTTAAAATGATATTTAAAAAATCTTTTATGCGATTCAGGTGAACATTGACTGTTCCTTGAACTCTACACTTTCATCACCCGCAGCGAAAGGAAAAAGGCAAGAAAAAACAGAACACATAAACATCTCTCTCTCTTACTGTGCATGTAGAGAAGCCAACATCATGTACATACTGTCTAATGTTAAACTGTTGGGTGTTAGTCTTCTGTCCCTCGCACTTACCATCATCCATGACTTTACGCAGGGCTTTCTCCACCTCCGCCGCTCTGCGATCTATCTGTTTCTGCTCCCGCTCCAAGGCAGCCATCTCATTGTTCACATATTCATTGGTATCAAGTAAGTCCTGTAAACAACATGTGTATTTACAGTTTTTAATGAGAACAAAATCACATTATTTGGACAATGGCCTGAATTCAGTAAATGATCAAAAACCTCTGAAAACAAGTTTCATGTAAAGTTTTCAAAAAGTTATATGAAGGGAACAATAAATTACAAACATTAAGTTTTATCCTTTAAAGCATTCTTTTATAAAACATTTTCAGAAGTGGAATAATCATCAGATTATCTTATTATTATGGATATTCAGAGTGCAATTATAAATCTACACTCTTCCTCATACTTCAATGTTGTCCGATTCTCCAGATTCCCCCTCAGACTCGGACTCTCCACCACTGTTCAATTCATCTGCGAAAAATAAAAGAAAATAAAAACATAAACCTAACTTAGAGCTTGTCTTGCTGAAACACTCTCTATTTAAACACCATTATCTTACCATAATCATGATCTTGATTTTATCCAAGCATTCACATTACTGTATGAAGTATATTCAGTTCACAAAAATAAATGCAACAAAAAACAGTGGCAACATATATGAAAGATAAGTTTTTACCTTTAGACGGTGTGGCTGGTTTTACAGGGGAAGTTCTTTCACCTGATGGTCGCCTTATTTCCTCTTTAGTATTCTAAAATACACAGCAATTGAAAAGTAATTGGTATCCAAATGTACAGTTCACTGAAATATTTTTAGTATTAAAAATATTTCTAAAAATTTTTAATCTCTTTAAGCACATTTATCACATCAAAGATTTTAAAAGTAGTTAATATCTAACATGTGAATACTGTTTAAAACAAAATCTAAGAAAATGGTGTCCACAAAATCAAATTCTGATAGTCATCCCTCATTATCAAAGTATAATTCTTGCACCATAGATATAAAAATTTCTAGCAAGTCACAAGCCAATCTACCAAAGTGCCAATTCAAAAATGTTCTCCTTATTCCATAAACATGAACACTTCTTAAAATACATAACCAATGCATAACCACTTAAAAATATGAATATTGAAAAAACTCCATCTGTTTTTTTATCTATGTGTTTGTGTACTAATTGAACTGTTACTTACATTTTGAGAGGCCTCCAACTTGGCTGCAGTTGTTGCTAGGGTTGTTGCTAATTGTGGACGAGACAGCATCAGTTTCTTCAGGCGGCCATCAGTGGCTGTACTTGCATCTGCTGCAGGGGGGTTGTTATCCTTCTCAGATGTTTCTACATCTACGTAACGAGTGAGAATTTTCATTAAAGAGCCAATATTATCTACATGAAAATAGCGCAAGTATACTTGAACAATATAAATACAAAATGCACTTAGAGCAACTATAAAGACTTTACCTACATGATACTTTCATAAACAAAAAGTACCCTAAACATAATAACATTAATAGTAACAGTAGTTAATAATATATGCTTTATGCAAAACTTTCATGTTACAAAATTTTAATCCAATCTGATATATTATGGTATTAAAATCATCACACATTCCATGTTTGGAAGAAGCAAGCTAGACAACCACCCATCTGCATTGTAAGTTAATGAATACTTCTGTAACATGCAAGCTTGCCTCAAAATGAAAACTGAAACACCATTATATAATAACACAAACACTCCCTGTTCTAAGAACAGATACATCTTATTACATTTTGTAAATATTAGTCAAAGCACGACTGTGCCAATAAAAAAGCCAATATTAAAGGCCAAGCTGACAGCTCATTTTCTGGAAAAAGCATTTGGAATTAGTTTTATACAAATGCACAATATTCTTAGAGATTTTGGGTTTGGCTTTCTAATTCAATAACTACGTGAAAATTCTATGCTAGAAGGTTTTTAATTTCATTAATACTTAAAATATATTACTGGACCTAGCTAAAACTGGTTATAATTCTTCATGCTTGATGAACTGTTTAAATTTCAGATGCAGGTTTTAAAAAGGGTAAGGGTATTAATGCTCTAAGCAAATTTTTCTTCACATCTAAAAATCATTCATTGTAGTTTTTTTCTATTAAAAAGTCTAATATTCTAACTACTGCAGTGCAATAACTATCTCACAAAAAAATCAATATTTGTCACCTGATTGTAAAAAATGTAAAACTATATCCATTCTTTCTTTATAAAGCACATGCTTTTAATACCCCACCAACTACTAGTAACAGGTTCTCATGCTTGTCCTATTAATTATGCCTACATTCACACACTAGTCCTACGTTAATTATTATCAAAAGGCTGCATAGTCAGTACACATTGAAATTACCCCTTCTGCCCAAGGAATTTCTCTTAAACTGGTAGAACTTAACACCCAAGCGTTCTGTTCACCAGAGCCAGCACCACAATAAACAATGATCAGCCAACCAAGATGGAAGGAGAGAGAAATTGGACATGACAGGATGATTTAATAATGAAAGAAAAATCAACTTTGAGAGATGACTGTAATGATACTATCAGGTCCACATACATGGAAATGTCAATCTGTCATTCTTGCTAATACAATATATGCTAGTAATTGTTGTTCAGTGATTTTTTTAAATAATCGCATACTATATAAAAGGAAAATATCTACAAGTAACTGCTTTTTAAAAGTTCATTGAAATGCTCATTTTGCATACTACAATTAATTGTTATTATCGTTATCATTATTATCAAATTAGATCTATTTTTATAGGAAAAGATGTAAATAAGTAAAGGGACTTTAGGTAGCAGAGGGAAAGAATACATAACAATAAACAGAAAACACAACTTTAACATTTAAAAGAAAGCAAATGATCAAAGCACCTTTTTCCACAACTTTAACTCAAATCATATTAAGCACAATAAATAATGATGATAATAACAAATAAATATTAAATTTAAATGTAAAAGGAAAAGTAATATCTTATATAGTTGTTACTCTTACCTGCCCTCTTGCTGTTGTCTGATATAATCTCTGTGATGTTTTTAACCTCTGGTTTCCCAGAGCTGGCTCTTGCCTCCGAGATCAACTGGCGGGCACGTTCTCGGAGTTGCTGTTGTCGAACTTCATCATTTACCTAAAACAGCAGTTTGCAGGGTGTATTACATGCACTAACTACTGCCAATCCAGAGGTTCTGCCAATCCAAAATTTAAGTTAGAATACCATCCAGGATTATTTGCTAAGTCATTGAGATTTAAATTATTTTTTACATGCTTCTAAAGCCTGACATCTTGTATCAGCGCAGTCCTTAATCAATCAAAGCCAAATGTCAAAGACTGATGCTGAAATATATATTATTTATTTAAAAGTAAATAATGTAACAGGTGGATAAAATGCCTAACTAACATGAAGCTATAGTTGTATTACCTTCATACTGGTGGTCACCTCCTGCCCCCTGACAATGGTTCTATTTTCTGGATGGTTGTGAGAGGCGGCGTCCATTCTGGCCTGCTCTAGGAGTTGTCTGGCACGGTCCTTCAGCTCATCATGGCGGGATTTCTGTCTCTAAAAATGGATACTTATATCTTCTTATATCTAGTAGATGATCTTCAAATAAGCTGACTGCAGGAGTTCAGCAGTAGCCATTTCTAACCCCTCCCCATGAAATTTTATGTGTTTATGAAAGCATGTCAAACTACTAGTACATACACCGAGTACGATATACAGCATCAGTACACTGTTGATTTGTACAAAGATTTGACAATCTTTTCTCTTGAATTTACCTGGTATGGTCCAGCTTCTTGTGGTGTTGTGGGGGACTGGACAGGGCTTCTGGCAGCAACCGTCTTCAAGGCAGGCTCTGATTTACTGGCTGGAACACTGGGCAAGTGGCGGCTCTTAGTCTGAACATAAGACCAAAATGCTATGTGATTTGCTCAAGTATTTAAATAATATGGCAGTCTATTCAAGTCTGGTGTGGAATGTTAATAAAAATATTAAAATAATGTAATGTTTACAGCATTTTTCTTAAAGAAACTGATGAAAAAATTCTCACAAAAATTTTAATACTCGAGACCAATGAAAGTTTTATTTAAATAAATGTGTAATTCAATCTATAAACTACAAATTGGAGACATAAGTTCTATTCATAAATGCCACTACCATTATCTGGTGTGGAATGTTAATGAAAATATTAAAATAATGTAATGTTTACAGCATTTTTCTTAAAGAAACTGATGAAAAAATTCTAAAATGTTAATAACCGAGACCAATGAAAGTTTTATTTAAATAAATGTGTAATTCATTCTATAAACTACAAATTGGAGACATAAGTTCTATTCATAAATGCCACTACCATTATCACAGCTGTCAGTTTAAGCTGCATCCTACATTGACTTTCAAAGCATACCTTTGTGCTAGACTGTTCCTTGGTCCTTTCTTTGTTTTCCATGGACTCCTTGGCACTGGATTCTTTTTGGACAGGAGGCTTTGGAGCATCCCTTTTCTTTCTAATATTGAAAAACATGGAGACCAATTAAATATTTATGACTCTTTATAATAAGCCCGCCACTGGGCAGGGCAAATGTTAGTTAATGGCGTTTCATAAAATGAACAATAGCACACAAGCACTACACAAGTAACATATTTCATAATCTCAGAAAAATACAGCATAGCTTATTACATGTGCAAAGGTTAAGTTTACTGGCAGTTAACAACCTCTACCCAGCATTGCCATCACTGTTCAGTACTGGAAATGGTATACATATACTGATAATACAGTTGATGTTCAAGCAGTCTATTTCAGTATAAAAGTCAAAGTTGATTAAGATATTATTTAAGATATAATTCTTATTAAAAGCAGAATTACCTGTATCTGTGCTGCTTTGCAGCTTGGGTTTCACTCTTTGGTGTACTCTCTTGAACTGCTGATGCTTCCTTTTCTACAACAGCAACAGGAGCGGCAGGGGTAGCAGAAATTTCTTCTTTTTTAGCACCATTATCAACAACATCAGATGATACGGAGGGCTTTGTCTCCTCCTCCTCATCATCACTAGAGTCAAATGGATTGTAGTATTGTTTCCTTGTCATTAACTTTGGCTTTTCCACATTATCTGTACTTAATTGCACTTGTGTCACCGGAGCAGGCAGTTCTACAGCAGGACTAGGGCTCTTACTGCTCTTTGATCTGTCCTCACTAGTCGTACTTCTCTCTTCAGAGCTCCTACTGTCATACATGAAACGTTCATCAGTGGGAAGTCTCTTTGGTAAAGTCTGTGCCTTTCTGGCAGTGCTGTTTTTGACTGTTGTGTCATCTTTTACACTTTGCCTCTTGTCTTTTGTGGGGGATTTTCCCTTTCTGAATGGTTTCTTTTCTTTACTCTCTGTTTCCTTACCGTACATTTCTTTTGATATCCTAGCACTACTATCAGTATCAAATTCCCCTACAGTGTAAGTACTCTCGTTAGCACTGGTCCCAATCTGGTGGACCTCCAGTGACTGTCCAGTGAAGAAGGCCCTTAACTGATATAAGTAGGTCATAACGGAGAGTTTGTCTGGAACTGCTAGTAACTGCATGTCAGATGGCTCCATGACTTTTGGTATGCCCAGGCTGGCTGCAGCATCGAATGCCTGTAGAAATACAGTGATGTTGTATGATAACCCGTCAGTCAAATATGTAATAACTATATCAAGAACATGTTTGTCATATGGTTCAAATGGCATCAAGAGACTTGCAAAACAAGAATATCTATGACTTGAAATTGACTAAACCAGATTGTGAAGTCATCAGACACATATTACATGTAAATCTCCATTGTGCCTTGGACTTGAAATTCCATGTTAATGAATCTGGTTTTTAAAACACATCAAACAGTGTAGTTAAGTCCATTTCAAGTCAAACTTAGTCCTACGTATGAACAGGTTTTGGGCACCACAAGAAATGGCTAAAACATCGAATGTTTGTGATTCAGTATTACGAAAACTGAGGACAATCAATAAATACACATGTGTACTAATGTCATGACAAATGTAGCAATGATGATTCATTTATCAAAATATATTACGCTTTCTGCAGCTGCCATTAATTGCAATTTCTATACTGATCTTCATTCATTAATTTGAAGCTTTATCTAAATAATGATCATAAAATGAAAACCCTATTCCACTCTTGTCCCTAATTGGTTAAAAAAAAAACAAAACAAACAAAAATATGATTGAAATATGTTTAAAAATCATTCAATCAGTTACACTACTTTCTTCCAGCTATCTCTGCTAATGCATTTAAAATACACAGAGATATCTTCTTCAAATTCAAAGAGAATTTTTTATCAAACACAGGTGGTCATTTCTGCTTTAAAAAACGAGAATCATTACCAGCATAACGACATGGTCAGGGGACTTTCTAATCTGAATTTCCCAGCACAAAGGGAGGTCTTCGGACAGATTTGAAATTCCAATGATCAGTGGCAATTATCTGATTCATCTCTTTTTAATCTACCAGATGCTGGTTTAAAAAGATAAGGCTGATCACTGGGGAGTAATGCCCCCTGTGGGGAGTCATCAAGCTAGCAAGGTTTAAAATCTGAAAATTGTCTTGTACAACAATATCACCATCATCGCTTCATCATTTTTCTGTGAGGCTTGTCAGGCTGGAGTTCAAATGTGAAAGTAAGCTACACGGCATCAGCAGGCTTGTGATAGGTGACCAGGCCATGCTCCTAGTTAGCTTTTTTTCAACTCTTAATTTTGAGGTAATCAGACTTTTTTCAATTGAAAAAAAATGGAAATTGCTTTGGCAAGAAGGAGAAAAACAACTGGCCCCAAGAAAATCTTGGTTGCTGTATTTTATGCTCTAAATCACTCACAGTGTTAGATTTGGCGTTTCCTACTCCTAAAATAAAATTCTAAAGAAAACCCTAAAATGTAGCTACTAGTACATACGTAATATCATACATTACAAAAAGTTTTTTGTCTTTATTTCCCTGTTTACCAACTTATCTGGCCTTATCTGAAAGTGCTTGGTGCTTTGAAAAATGAAATTGTACTACATGTTGCCAACATAACAGTACTCAAAAATTCATTGATCTATTGCCTAATGTCTTACTATCAATATATCATATCTTGTCCATAAATTCCATTTGTATTTCCCAAATTGATTTCTAAGATAGCAACCCGATATAAGAAAGCTCTAAGACAGCAACCCGATATAAGAAAACATATAATAGTTAAGTGATGGTCTTCATTTATATTCATTCTGGAAATGGCAGCTAAAAGCTTTCTACAAAATTAGCCGGAATTCTTTCCCAACAACAATTTCCAACTAGTGTTAAGTTATGGGGAAGAAGCACTTTTAATATCCATTTTGGCTCATTAGTTATGGACTATATGTAATCAAGAGAAGCAGGGATTAAATTTCCATAAATGTATTTCAATTCTAAATTTTTCAGTGGTATGCTTCATAGTCAAGGTGTTCACTCTTTTATTGAACACATCTTGTTTAAGTCACTCTGGATACTTCTGAATATTGATTTTTAAAAACATTAAACAAATATAAGTAGGTACAAGTATATGCCTAACATGACTGTCAATGTTAATAAGCTATGAGCATAAGATCTTGTTTCACAAACTGTTTTTGCACTGCAAAGTTCTCATGCTACAGTTTTGTGCATTTGTATTTATTCATCTACATGTTCATGAACAGACTCACTGCCTACATTTTTTCTCAAACATATCGTAATTTGTGACATACCTTTCCTGGTTGGCCAAAATAGAACTATTAATCCGAGTCTTAGGCTTCGTTCACATGCAATGTCTATTTTCTAAATTCTATTTTCTATTCGCGCTATCTTATGATCACGGTCTGTGCACTGAATATCCCGCCGCGTAATTACTGGCAGCGCGAGCCAGTTACTTATAGTAACTTATAGTAAGTGGCTCGCGCTGCCAGTAATTACGCGGCGGGATATTCAGTGCACAGACCGTGATCATAAGACATACCGCAAATAGAAAATAGAATTTAGAAAATAGACATTGCATGTGAACGAAGCCTTAGCCTTCTCACTCCCCTTTTTCAAATATCTTTCCAGAACCAGAAGTCTTACTAAAAGTTGTCTGATTTTTAACACTGACTGTGACTAACTGCAGCCTCATCACACACTCCAGTGGCTATGGTAATTTTCTATCAGTATTAATTGAATGCACTGCCTGGTGTCACAATACACTCACCATAGAGGCCACAGTGTAATCAAACCAGTCAATCAGCAATGCAAAGAGGTTCAACTTTCTCTCACCTTTTTGTTATTTCCCTTGATGTCATGGGGAGACAGACTGTCAAAGTCTCTGAAAGTAAAAAATGGAGCAGTCAGAACTATTACACAAGTATATAGCCCGTGTCTTCACATCCACTGGCCATTTGACTGCAACCTTGTGATAAATGTGCCATATTATTGTTCTATTAACGAAGTTACTGAGCAAAATGACATTTAGAGCTGTCAGTAGCAATGCTGCAAGTTATGCATCCAGTTGCCTGTGTGAAGAATTGAATTTTCTTGATGGGATCTCGCTGAATTACGAGGAATATTACAGCTAGCAGAGCTGTACTCCGGATGTGAAGATGGCCATAATGACTTGTACATACACACTCTACTAGGTAATCAATTTCTGTGGCACCAGAGGTTTGAGCCGAACGGACACAATAGGGTGTTGCAGTTGGTTTATCACTGATAAAAGATACTAATTGAACCTTTTTTCATCCCTTTGAAAATAGTCACCAGTGTAATTAGTGAGCTGTCATTTTTCTATGCTTTATTATATCTGATGAAACATTGATTAAAAAAGTTGATTCAACTTGTGAACATGAAACTTGGAATAACGGCACAAGGGCAGAACTATCTACGAATAATATAAAAAACTAGCAATAATTGCTTACAATCATTCCAAAGCAGGGTGTAAAATGAACAGAGTTTTAAAAAGTCCCAAAAGTGCCATTAACAATCATGTTAGAACGAACATATTACCCATTTGACGATGAAAACACAAAACACTAAGAGCAAGTCACAATCATCTCCATGCAAATTGGAAATCAATCAAGATAAAATTTGAATTCACTTTCCCCAAGCTGAATCTTGTTGTGAAAACAGTCCTGTAATTAAGTCTGCTCTCAATTTCTTTCCTTCCACTTGCTGAATATTGCACGCAGGGGATGGACTACTGATCATGACCCTTGAGCTCAAGTCTGGAATGATTTCGTTAAGCCAGAACGGATGAAACAGCATAGAAAATCAATCAAGCATCATGTACTTACATTAAATCAGGCCTGAAGTAATGAATGACTGCGCAAAACGCTAATCCATTTCTCCAGGATGTTGTCATATTGGTGACCTTGACCCCTTTGTGACCTTTAGTGACCTCTTGACACCATGTGATCAAATCCATGGCAGGCGAAAATTGACCTTTGGACTTTTGACCTGTTCCAGGAACATTCTGAAAAAAAATGAGAAATATGGTTTAGGTATACTATTTGAAACAATATGTTGGCATTTGGTTGGTTTTCATGGCCAAAATTTCACTTCAACTGAATATTGAAATAAGCTAGCTAAGCACTTAAAGAGGTCGCTGCAAACTCTCACCTGGCGGCAATGTGACTGTTTATTTGCCACATTATTCGTGGTTAAAACCTTTATTATATGCTTCTCAATATTTTCCAACCTATATGCAAGGTGCAAAATAAACGTGGATTATATTGTTGGTGTTGCCATTTGGCTTATCTTGGTTCCTCTTCTATGTTTGGAAGTATCAAACCATTTGATTTGGTCACTTAGTGGGAGCTCCTTTATAAAAATATTATCAGTTTATCATTAATTTATATATAGAAAAATGATATACAATAAAAGATTAAATTGTTTGTGTACACCAGAAAGGGATAGGGAAAGAAACAATAATCATCTCACAGGACGCTTGCAAGGTTTGAGTNTCCTGGAACATTCTGAAAAGAAATGAGAAATATGGTTTAGGTATACTATTTGAAACAATATGTTGGCATTTGGTCGGTATTCATGGCCAAAATTTCACTTCAATTGAATATTGAAATAAGCTAGCTAAGCACTTAAAGAGGTCGCTGCAAACTCTCACCTGGCGGCAATGTGACTGTTTATTTGCCACATAATAAAACCTTTATTATATGCTTCTCAATATTTTCCAACCTATATGCAAGGTGCAAAATAAACGTGGATTATATTGTTGGTGTTGCCATTTGGCTTATCTTGGTTCCTCTTCTATGTTTGGAAGTATCAAACCATTTGATTTGGTCACTTAGTGGGAGCTCCTTTATAAAAATATTATCAGTTTATCATTAATTTATATATAGAAAAATGATATACAATAAAAGATTGAATTGTTTGTGTACACCAGAAAGGGATAGGGAAAGAAACAATAATCATCTCACAGGACGCTTGCAAGGTGTGAGCGAGTTATTGAAGGTACTTCTGGTAGAGATGATCTTTTGAAACTGTCAATTTCAGAGACCACTGAAATGAATTTTTGAAAATTTTGTTGGATTCACACCTCTAAAGCTATTAAATTTTTAATACTAAAGTTTCTGCCATTCAGAAAGATTACTGAATACTGAAAAATATAACAGCTTATACAAATATTTCAATTTCAATCATTCCTTTTTTAGATCACTAATATCAACTGTAAAAATCACAGTCATTAATGATTTCATACCTCCCTGAAGATGGAGCACAAACAATATTTTCCTGCTGCCAACATCTTATTTTTTTACAGCACAACAACAACATTAGTCAAGACCAATTCCAGTAATTTTATGCAGCATTTCCTGTATATTATCTTCCAACAGCATTACTGGCTGAAAAAAGTCACAAAACTGCTTCAAAAATGCTTGAATAATTCCACTATTCTATCCTGGTGTCTTCGCTTTCCATAAGAGTTGGTCCGAAGTTGTATCGCTGTGATTGCATAAACTGCCTCTAAATTCTTTGCTTGATTAACTCCGATGCCACAGTAACTGCAATGTTGTTCGGTTCGACAAAGCTGGCACCCATACAGCCAATCACAGTAGAATCAGTGACTCAGTAGAACAAACTGGCAAAAACTGATACTTTTTTTGCTCCTATGTGTTTATAACCACAGCAAAGCTGGTACTTATTGCTATTCCCAATGCTCAAAAATCAATAATTTGTGATCAAAAACTGTGTGCTGGCGAGATGCTTAAACAGAGTGATTGCTGTCAATTTGTAGAAGTTGAGCTGCATGTTTCCCTTCCATCACCGACAACCTACCACGACAGAAATTGATCACCAGTTCCTGGGAAATCACGCAATCATTTCGAACCATAAAACATTTCCACATCGTAACTACACCTCTGTTCCAATTGATTACACACCTGGCTTACTTAATGCACTCATAAAAAACACGACATTTCAATTAAGTGTGTACAACATGAGAGCATTAAATTGTATCAAAGCCATTAGTCCTAATTTCATCTTCAAAATTATCTGAACGGAATACAAAAGACTAGTAATTTGCCTTGGTGAAATATAAAATTCAGATAAGGCCTGGGCATGAATGATCAAAATCACTTGCTTCCCTTATCTTAAAGACCATACTCTGTGTTTGTGTATGTGTAAATAGGGATGCTGTCTAATGAACCGATTCTAAAACTCAGCTTTTATTCTTTCCAAATGTTTGCTGAAACCAGGCAAAATTTGACGATCATGCATAAGCTACTCTAACTGTTCTATGCTCGCTTAAAGAGAGCTGCATTAAACAGATAATGTAGCTAATAACCATTGATTATAACCAAAACCCTGTTTTGCACTTATTTAAAAAAGCATGATAAGAAGGAGTTGCTTTATATAAACAGCAGGCCAGATTGAAATCCAATCAGATTTCCAATCGGCCTAGGCAAAATTGAAATTTCAATTATGCCCATGCCAAAAAATATTTTAAAAATATTACAAATAAAAATTTCAAACTGACTAGGCAAGGCTGAAATCTGACAAGATAAGGTTGATATTTCAATATTACAGAAGAAATAAAAGTGAACATCAGCATAAAAATAATTCAATGTGTAACTGCAAATGACCAGAAAGCAACAACAACAAAAAAAAAATTGGTTAAATTAAAAAAGTGCAAATCCTGCCAAAGACCACAAAACCTACCTGGTTGAGATTCAAAGGCTCAAGTGCTGCTCGGTCTGCTTTGGGAGGTGTATGTCCTAATGTCTTGGATTTTTGTAATCTAGAGACATGGAATTAACAACAAGTTTGAAGTTATTGAAGAAAATGTTAAATTGTCATCACTATAGCTTCATATCAGGAACCTCAGGAATACTAACTGTTAGATATCTGCCATATATGTAAGTGAAAGGGAACACAACTGTCGATGTTTTAGCGAAGACTGTATTTACTAGGTGATTGGTACATTTTGCCATCAGTTGTGTTAGATGAGACAATGGCATGAGCCATGATAATATTAGAGCTCATTTCCACTGAAGCTATCTAGATTGATCTGACTCCATGAGGATTCTCACTGAAAGCAATCAGTTTAACTGATTAACAAGCATCCTGGTTTCCAACATGCTCTATATTCTAATCAACTCCAGGAGGAGGCATGTTAAGCTGTTAAACTGATTGCATTCAGTGAGAATCCCTGCAAAGTTGGATTAACGGACAGCTTTAATGGCAATGAGCCTTAAAGCACGGTTGTAAGATAATACCTAAGTTTCTGCTCCTTTGCCTTTCTCTCCTCAGGTGGGGTACTGGGTGGGGTTATAGGCTTCAGCACCTTGCGCTCCTCAGGGGGTGTGGCGGGCGGGGTGCCAGTGTACATAGGCCTCTCTACATTCCCTTTCTTATCGTATGAGGCATTTCTGTTGAGCGGGTGCATGTGGCGATATTCCTCCTCCTCTGTGGAAGTCTCGAAGGGATTCTTTGAAGCTGCCTCAGCTTTACTTTCATTGAATGGATTTAGAGAGTCCAAAGATTCTTCAAATGGATTGCTTGGTTCATTGAAAGGGTTATTTTCATTGCCTTCCTCATCAAATGGACTTAGTCCCTCTGCAATTGTGATGATTTTCTTCTTTGGTGTGCCAGAACATGTGGCAAAAATAGGAGGCTGGGAAGCTGCTGAAATATTTTAGAAAGTAAATTTAATCAGATATGTCTTGTCATCAATATTTTATATGTTAAATATATGTTTTTATCTTCTAATGACAGGCATTGTGCAGGCATTCTTAAGATAGTGATAATATGTTCTTTTACCTTGCTCAGGGAGATCGGGATCCCCAAAAGGATTTAAATCATCCTCTTCATCATTCAGGGAATCTAACTTGGCAGCAAGTTCAGAGAATTTACTGGCATTTGCCTCATCCTGTTCATCATCAAAGTCATCAATGTTGCCTATATCTGGTCTTCCTATACTCATTAAACTGGCAATGCTCTGCATGTCTTCATCACTGGAGAAGATATTAAATCATATTAAAAATATAAGTTTTTAATATGAAATTAAACAGTATTTTCACTTTCTTTCATTTAAATGAGGCTATTCAAATGACAAATCACTATTCCAGCCCCATTAGGAAAGTGATCAACAATAGAAATCTTTATTATCATCTATAAATTATCCCTGAATAAACCAGTTGCAGCTGAAAATGACAAATCAGCTCCCATTATAAAAGGGAATGAGATAAGTAATTACTTTCATTTAGAAACTGCAACTGATAAGTGATGAATAAACCAAATGCAGCTGAAATGACTTAAATGATGTAAAATCATTACATACATGTATGCTATTCAGATCTGACACCGACTGAGAATTATGATATAAGAGGCATGCATTCATTATCATAAAGCAAAAAGACTCATCACAATCACCAGTTCGGAAAATAATCCCTACTGTAACTACTTCTCTGTGTTAACAACTGACAGATTTATCACTTACGTAGCTTTTCCTTCCCTCAAGAACACACATGACACTGTTAACTGAAGGGTGGCTGAAACCACTTTCTTGGAGGCTGGTTTCAGTTTCAGTTTTAGTTCTGTCTGCGTGGGAATCTGGCTGGCAAATTCTCTCATGTTCACATTTTTGGATGCTAAGACTCTTCGTCTCCCTTTTTTGTCTTGCTGTAAATATACAAAATTTGACAAATTTACAATAAATATCTATAAAAGTTGAGCTTCTTTCTTGGCTAAAAGCTACACTAAGTACAATTTGTAGATTGTTTAATAATTCATAAATTAATGGATCTAATGAACAGATACTTAAAAGCTAACTTTATAACTGATTTGCCATAAATATATTCCAATAATTGTAACAGGTGAATGTATATGAATGTGCATACACACTTAAAATACAAAGTAAATATTGTTACACTTTTTAATTATCCACAGATAAATTATCTCACCTACAACATACCAAGTTTCCATTCAATTTTTTTAAAAATTAACTAATACAGATACCTACATCTTCAATAACAAATGTCCAGTCCTTATCCTCAAACTCCACTTGCTTATTGTCTCTGAACAGAGTGACTTGTATTTCCACATTCTCAGGCACTGACCACACCACAGAGCCTAGGTAAGGGTTCCTGATGGTGGGCTCCCACTGGTGGGCCTGTAAAAAACAAGGAGTGGATAGAAAAGAATTCTTTTTTTATGATATATCATACAATCAGAATGTCTCTTGGTAAGAAAATGAAATTATTTTTTAATAAAAAGTTTTTTACATGTTGTGGGTACAAATAAGGTTCAGTAACTGTAGCTGTAAATAGTTGTTTTTTAACAACAGAAAAGTATCCTTCCAGCATATAATGGATTTGATCCAAAATTTTGGTATTTCTATTTTTAGCTTTTAATTATAATAAAAAACGTGTTAAAAAGAGCCTAAGGAAGTCATTCACATGTCTCTTTGTAATGTTATCTTAGAAGTAACCTGGCAAAAAAGAACCTGTGTATAGGAGTGGTGTTCTACCACACAAAAAATGCAACAGATGCTCCAAATGATTTAACCACAAAAAATGTAGACAAAATGTAAATATACATTCAATTTTTATATACAGAAAGGTACAATATAAAATCAAGTCAGTAAAAAAAATATCACAGATGAAAATTCACTGACTGAATGCATTGTTTTGAATTAAAATATATCGTAGTTTTTTTTTCTGGCATGGTTTCACCATAACATACCGTTGCTGAGGTAATGCAATGCAACAAAATTTCTGTTTGTTATATTTCAATATGTTACTAAATAATCCAATCTAACGACTTGTGCTAAAACCACCTGTAAAGATAATCACAATCTTCCTGGTGTTTAACACGGAGTCCAAGTGTCAAGTGGTTTCATTTTGGTAATGAGTAAACAAAGCCTGGAGACCAAGATAAGTTAGTTTCCTGTCTTCACTATCTCTATACATATTATCATAAGAACTGTACCCACCTCGGTGGCTTTCCTACGACTTCTTCTTGTCCATACCACCAATAATTTGTTAGGTTGCCTGGTGGGGAAGAATGATAAAAAATTCAATTAAGTAACAAATATATATATATATATAGGTGATAATTTTACTAAATGTGAAAAAGGGAACAAAAACCTCATTGTATAATTAGCATAAACACAACCTTAAAAAGTAAATGTATTAAATCATTAATGGATAAGGTAATGACATGTGGTGGATGACGATCTTAGTTGAATCATTTGGACACTTTGTTTTTAAAACTTTCCAGAATTGCATTAAGGCAAATGCCCACCTATGATTACAAATGACTGGTTAAGAAGGTACCTCATATAATTGCTCCACTACAGATTATGCTTTAGGCTCTATTCCCATAGATTTTAGATCGATCTATCCCCGCGGGGAGTCTCACTAGATTACTTTCAGATAATCCGACTTAAATGTCCGTCCCGCCTACTACAAGCTGTAAGGGGGTAATTAACTTTCGTGTCCACCCGGCTGACAGCTATTTAGCGTGAACCCCCAGGGAGTTAGGTCGATCTAAAGTAGGTCGATCTAATCTATGGAAATGGGGTGTTAGACATACGACAAGTTAATACAAACATGTGCAGTAGAAAGAGAGACACACTTAACAAGATATGATCACTAGAATATAGTTACAAGGGGACCATATACGGAGTTTTGGGGCAGATAAAAATGAAAAAATTTTCATGCTCCTAACAGCAATTTTCTGACGTTTACCAACTATAACTCAATTAAAAAAAATACTCTCCTTAATGTATTTTAAATAGATAAAGTGTGCACCACTTGGCTTAGACAGGTGAACTAGAGATTGGCATGCAATTCTCCCCTTGAACATTCAGTACATAGAAAAGTGAAAAAAGCTGTGCTGTAAAACAGGATCTCAGATTTGAAAAGAGCCATTAACATAATTAGATATTTGATGATATTTTTTAAATAAATCTGCTACTAAATAATAGTTTTTAAGGCTTAAGGGGGAGCAGTATACCATTTAAATTGAAACAGGCACATACAAGTTATAAGAATATAAACACTGTATATAATCTCTTTAATGTGCTGGCATGTTGTTTCAAGAGAGCATGTTGTTTACATAGGTAGATACATGTAGTCTGAATCAATATTTATTCCTTGCAGATATCATTCACAAATAAAAGTTAAGATTTCAAAACATCTATGAGATAAATAATCTTTATCACATATTTTCATATGCATAACAAAGATAATTACCTATAAAATGAAGGCAAAAGCCTTCAATTTCATACACATATGATTTATTTACAAGGTATTTCAAAGCATTTTCTAAAGCCACTTGTATGTTACTAGTTTAAAACAAAATCATTCCATAGAAAACAGTTTTCTTGCATTATGCCTAGACATATCAACCAGTCATGTTATGCTGCTGCAGTAATATTGACAGCTACAGATGGCCAAACAGTAAGTCAAAACATGCATTTAGGCCAAAATAAAACAGGCCATTGCCACCTCTCCTAGAGATTTATGCCAAATATTCCTAAGCTTAAAACAGTTGAAAAAACATCAATAACACGTCCTTAAATCAGGGTCTGTAAGCACAGGACTGAGTGTCCATTTTAACCAGATTATAGTTAAACCACCTAAAGACAGACATGGATTCATATATGTTGAATGGTGTTACAGAAGCTTATAAATACATACTGGTTGGTACATTGAAAGTTGGGCTAAGGCAGTCTATCAAGAAAAATACAAATACCCCAGTATATACCCACCATTTCTTAGTGACCTCTACAGTGAGTTCTTGGTATGAAGCTGTGAACTGAAATTTGGAAGCCCTCTTTCCCACTCTTTGTAGTCGCTTCCAAACTGACATTGTTCAAGGTAATGGAGCAGGCCAGGGGTACTGCATCAACTGAAGAAAATAAATAAAACCAGACCTGAGACATTAATATGGAACAGAACCGCCCTAGCTTGTGCTTAAGGAAGAAAGAATACTGTACCAGTGAATAAAAGGTGCATATGTATAGTACTGTAATACTATATACTATTATATTACAAAACTAAATGCACTGTTCTACATGATGATAACTGCACACCTGTCTTCAGATGTTCTAGTCTCAGATGCTCTGCATAGTAAAAGAACAGCAAACAACTGCAGATGCATCTCAGGATTACTAGTACATAAATTCTACTTCACATTCCTAGTAAATGACACAACATGAGAATTGCTCTAAACTTGTATTTGAATTACATCTAATCACAAACCATGTAATACGAGAATAAACTATCTGATACACGTGTGCGTGTGTGTGTGTGCATGCGTGCATGCGTGCGTGCATGTGTGTGCATCCAACCACAGCCAACTGGCAAGATACCTTAATCTTGGTTCTGAAACCACAGCATATTCCTATCCACTACATTTCAACTGATTATGTTAATTTGTTAGGAGCTCCCATACAACCTATAACATTTACCTATTATATCAGTAGCACCAGACTTCAACTTTAGCTGTTACACTCTATTATTAATCAAATTAATTCCCCATTCACTCTATTAATCATGATGACATCCTTCCAAGGCTATAACATCCAATAGCAAAGGCCTAGTTGCATAATATATCACTGCTAATGAAATATCTCATGTCTCCCCTAGGACAGGCCTATACCATGGCATATAATAATATATATATGGCTTCACAAATATCATCCACTGCTTTACATTCATTGTTTTAAAAATTGTTGACATTGTCTGACTGCCAAAATCAATAACAAATCCTGTTATCATTTTACAAAACAAGCACTTACATATGGATCTTGTCTCAAAATATCATATGAGATGCTTTGGTTAAAAATCCAATATGAAGTATTTTGAGACAAATGTACATTGATTCATGTAAAATACCTATACATACATATATATATGCACGTACACAGATTTCAAGGCTTAACAAAAAAATCTGTCTACTCCGATGTGTATCATATACCAATTACTTTCTCTTTACAAGTTATTCAATTCATACATAAATTTGGTAACAAATAAGAGATTATCTTTCCCCAAAACATACATTGATTGTCAAATGTGTCTCCCTATTCAGCTGTCAGAGGATGATGCTGTTCATGCATTTGCCAATTTCCACTGCATTTACATAATGAAGAGAAAATATTACGAAAGAAACAAAAGATATATTTCTTCATTTGACATGGTTTCTCTTCGACCATGTGATTTACAAATTGATTTTCCAAGAAAGATATGGGAAAAAAGGGAAACTGAACAGTACCTAAATTCATTTGTGAAGACGACAATCTTTTCATAAAAAATGAACTTACCTGACACGTAACTTCACAGCCGATCAATGGCATCAAATCAATATGAGCAAAGTCGTACCACATAAAATATATTAATTTCACAAATACAGAAAATACAGATACCTTACGTCTGCACTGTCATGTGAATCTCAACCAAAGTGTTAAATACTGTTAATATTCTGCAAGCACCTTCCTTCTTTCTATTACCTGACATATTCTGATTAGTCATTACAAGGAGGAGGTGAGGGTTTACTCACCTGGTTCAGAGATGCATGGTCATGTTTAGCACTCAGAGAGCTATAGTGACAGAACTTCCATGATATTAAATCTGTAGTGGTATTAGTACATCATCCAGTAATCATTTCCAAAGTAGGTGGAAAATGAAAACAAACAAACATTAAGACTAATTTATTACAGGAAACTAGGTCACTTGAAGGACATATTTAAGCACATTTATAGACAAGTTGGCTTAAGTTGAATATTTTGCACCATCTCAATTGAGAGTTTAAAATCACATGGTCATTTCAATAATCATGGAAGTTCTAGCAAGTAAAGCCACCACAACTTGACTTAAATATGCCTTAAATAAATATTTTCCTTTATAACAACTATTTTTTTCTACAGACTACATGGTGTAAACTATAAGTGGAATTTTCCTTAAACGCTGACTATGAAAAAAAAAGAGATTTAATTATTTACAGGATGTGCTAAAATCAAATTTACAAGCAATTTGAAGACACTGCACCACATGACTCTTGACAGCAGGAAAAGAACCACCCCTGGTGAAATTGCTGTTGTGAATCCAAAAAGATAAATGTCAGACTATTCCATTCAGAAATGAAAATGAAACTGTTTATTTTTGCCTGAAAGGAGTCAAAGCAAAATTGGAATAATAAAAACAGATAAAAATAAGCTAAGCTTAGAAAAAATAGAATTCCCAAAAATTTTACAATTTAAAAAAATGATTCAAATTTACATAATGTACATAATATTTATATATAAAGTATTAGTAAATATTCACTACCAGGAAGCAATCTATGGTTGGATGAAATACTGCTATGTGTGTGGAACAGAAAAACAGGAACAAAATTAACATCCTGAATCTTAGTCTCACATGTGACTTTTTTGTCATATTGTTGAACAACACCAAAAAGCATGATAGCCATGGAATTGATCAACAAAAGCTGTTTGAGTAGTCAAACAAAAAAAGGAGCATACTAGTATATTTGTACATAAAATTAATTCAAATATCACTCTTGGTGCCACAGTCAACAACTGATAAATGGTTATTAACACAACACCCTAAATTATAATGTTTTTTTACATCAAAATTAAGCTAGCCAAAGCTACATGTATTCATGTTCAACAAGGATCCAAAAATTGCTGGTTTTTTAAAGACAAAATATGTCTACAGTAAGTGTGTCACACTATTAACACAATATTGGCCAGACACAATTATTAATGCGTGACACATAACTCATTTCTCTATTGTGTTGATATCCTAGCTATAGGTTTCTTAGAAAACCTATCATTTCTGTACAAATGATATGCTTCTAATATATGATTGAGCAATTATCAGTTATCCATGCAGATGGCTTATCTAAAGTAGATAAGCATTTAAAGAGCATTTAGAAGCTTAACTAGTTGGTTTAAGAAGTAATAAAAAAGAAGCAGTAAAATAGAAGATTTTTAAAGCATATATATATATAACTAAAATACAAAATCTGTGAGCTGGGCAAAAAGCATTATGTTAATCTTAATATGTATTCATTTACAGAGGGTGAAATCCTGGGGCAGTAAAGTAGCCACTATGTATTCAGAAATATGCCCAGAGCATTACTCTTAAACTTGTACTTGTACATGTAAATCAAAACATTAAAAAAAACAATCTAAACTGCTATAGTTTGATTATTTACATCAATTTTGTCTCTTTCTATAGTTGTCTTTTTTTTTACTCGAGCAAACCTTCCTAATATTTCCCTTTTCCTAATATCTGACATACTTTTACAAAAGCTGTCTATCTGCTTCATGGAAAATTATACATAGAGCAAAATTCACCACTGATTCCAGACCTCTTGAGCAATATAAACTTTAAAGTTCATAGAAACATGTACTGTAATAGTGGAGGTCAACTTTATTCTTATGTAAAGAAAGTCACTAGATACGATGATGAGAAATGTACATATCCCACAAATAAAAAATTAGACACAGTATGAATAAAAAGTAAATAATGCTATACATACATTTACTGCTTCGGGGTGAAAATAACTTGTACAGTAAGTCTTAAGACCTTGTCACTCCGTATCTGTGCTGTTTTGACGTTGAACTATTCACTTAATCTAATTATCAAAAAATTTAAATCGGGTTTCACTTGGCGCTGTATTCAGTAAATGCCAGGGTAAAAGACCAAAGGGACAGTCCACTGACTAAGCAATAAGAAAAAGTACTAAAATCAGTGAAAACGTACAGCGGTGTAGTCTACGGACTGGGTTTGTGGTCACCTTCAATGATTTGTAGCAATAGGCGGTCCGATCTGCTTATTAAAGAATCCACGGTAGACAGACTATAATCCAACGTGTTCTTTCCAAATAATAACTATCATAACAAAAAAAGAGCTGTAAAAGCTGTACATATACAATGTAATTACCTTATTCAGGAAAACGGTACCCTATTTGCTATTTTCGTCTTCGGCCATTTTGTCCAAGTCACGTGATCAATGTTTTTTTAGACCGCTGTCAACTTTAACAGTAACTGCAAAAAATGGCCCTTAGTACTATAATTATCATTTTAGAGAGCAAAATAATAAATATTTGTAGTTTTTCAAAAACTTTAACTTAAAAACCTAAATTTATTGCAAGCTTGACGGAGATCATTTACCACATTCCATATAGTGTATATCAATGTATTTTTTTAAATGATGCGTATTGTTTCTGATCTATAAAATCACCAAACATTATTTTTTAATTTTAAAAATAATATGACAAAATACTAATTTGTCTTTTAGAGGCAGTGTGCAGAGTTTGAATTTTATGCAAATGAGCGTGGGTGTGCTAAGGTAAAATTCGTGTCTGCTAAGCAGACGAAGAGAAGCAAAGGAACAAAATGGCGAGGAAAAATCAACAACAAAACTCGCCCAGAAAGTCACCTAGACTGAAACAGAGAGAGGGTATGTCCAGCAGAAGGCTTCTTTAAGACGCATGTCTTTGACATACCTGTAAATCATCATAAGGGGATCTTTAAACAAAGAGAATTTGATCTTAAAATTTCGTCGGCTGCTAGGCCTTTGAAATCGCGCATTCGGCAACCATGTTGCAAATTTTGTTACATTGTAGCAGACGTTTTACCTCACAAAGCATTTGCTACATATGTAGTCTGTGAACTATGGATTTTGTGGTATTTTGCATTTCGATGGGACCTATTACTGTGAAAACGGGGTTTAGATACACTTATACTTCATAACTATTTTGCTATAGTAACTAGCGCGGGATAATATTTGGGGAAAAGGAGAACATGAAATTTTAGGCTACCAAGAGTTGATAACAACAAGTTAGAGAAAGCAAATTGATTTAGTGATGTAAGGAACATAAACAGAGTTTTATCAGTTTGAATTAACAGTCGTATTGGCTAAAAGATGCCTTCAAGTAAAATTTAGTGCATGGAGTATGTCCAAAATTAAAAAAATAGATTTTGAAAGTTAATATCTGTATTGGTAAGTTGGTTTTGCAAATATTAAGATATTACAGATGACAATTTTGAATAGCCACAAAAATCTTAAGTGGGTTTTAATGGTTAATTATAAAAGCATATGAATGCTGTGAAAGAGGTGCTATAATGCATAAAGATTTGTTTTTAATCTTTAGAGGTTTTAATATGCCTGTATACTTCAGGGGGACTGTATACTGTACTTTTTTTCCAGAAGACTTAAGTTAATTGAACAGTTTCTTTTATTCCTTGCATTTTTACTTTTCATAAAGATCTGATATTTAAAGCCAGAACATTAATTTTATTACTGTTACAGAATTTACATGCTCACAGCTTAAAAAAAACTTAATTTAAGTAACTTTTTTCCTGCTCATTCAAGCTGACCAGTTATTTAAATGGAAATGATAGGATTTTTTTATTCTATCACTCTTAGAAACAGTGATGTAGAAATTGAAAAAACAGTGAAATTGAACAGTGAAATTGAAAAAATGTTTTAATCCTCTTTTTGTCTTCCAATTAGAATCTAGCAGTTCCACATTGGTAAAAACTGAAGAGGACTCTTCAGATCTGGAGGATGGTGAAATGGAAGTTGATGTGGAGGGGGACATTGAAGAATCTCACAATACAAGTTCTGATCTTTGCACCTTTGACACCAGTGTTGAGGTAGATCAAGATCCAGAAGATGACAAAGGCTCCAGTGATGAAGAGGAGATTGACATGGAAGATGTCGGAGATGAGGATCAGTTAGACTCGCAAAACAGGGGAAACATGATGTTAGATGTGCTCGCACAGGTAGCATCAGAAACCCTTGCAAGTGATCCATCAGCTGCAAAAACTCCAACCAAGAAGGTAGTTACTAATGAAATCTTTTTTAAAACAAGGATGGTCTCAGCATATTTATATTGAAATTGTTTGCTTTCTTTGTACAATGTCTCTGTATTAAAGCATTTCAATTGTTGCCAAGATATAACAAATTTAGAAGTATCCATTTTTGATGTTTAATGTAATGCAAGTTAAAATGACGAACATTCTTAGCACTTTTAAAGTTTTATATTAATTTTTTAAATATGCTATTCTATATTACCTTATATCCAGTTAACAGCCCGCAGTATGCAGTCTCTGGATGTGCTGTCATTGGACCAGATAGCCCAGCTCACAGACAAACAGCTTTTGGCATTATTCTCAGATACATCTGCACATGAGCTGAAGCGGAACTATACCTACACATGTTACTTAATGCCTGGAAAGTGCAATAGTAGTTTCACCAGTTTTGGTAATGAAAATAGAGCCAGGTTGCAGATGAGAACACATCTTCTTGACCATGTCAGTGAGCTGGTAGATGAAGCAAATGGTAAACATTCAAGCATTTTGAGCATTTCTCTCTATTGGTTATTTAAATCTATAAATCCTTTTCTGAAGGATATTCCTGGCTACATGTTTTTTTGTAATATATAGACTTTTTTCTCCTTGCTGAATAATTATGGAAAACACTTTCACATGTAACATACAATTTGTAAGATATCTGGAATAGCATTTTTAAATGATTTCACCAGACAAACATGCTTATACATTTGATTGTAAATATTGTAATATTTTCCATTTTGTCTTAAGTTCCAGGGAGATCTCACAAAATAAAGTTCACCGCTGAACCAGTGCCTGCAAGAAAGAAGAGACTTTCAGGTATGCAGTGACATGTTGCTCCTTACTAGTATCAGCAGAAATTAGTTTAGGTTTAGTTATATATCATTTTTATCTTGACAAAACTTGGGTTGCCTCTTGCATGGAACTCATAATTTAATCATTCAAAAATTTAGAAATTTAGAAAGGAATACCAAAATGTTATTTTGTTTTTAAAATGTTTGTTGAAGTGCATTTAGTCCCAAGGAAGTATGAAGTGAAACTGAAATTCCTTTACAAATCATTCCTATTTTCAGCTGAAAAAGCAGCTGCTAAAGCTGCCAAGAAAAAGCAACAAAAGAAGCTTCACCTGTCCCCATTGAAACCAGGACCTGCCAGTTCAAAAACATTCAAGAAAGATAAGGGAAATTTCACTGTGATTAAGTCTTCAGGACAATCTGAAGATGTCTACGTTTTTCCCAAAGGGAAAATGATAAACCTTTCAGACATGGTTGGTAGTAAAAACTCAGATATTGATGAAAATGAAGCAAGAGAGAACTCTGACTCGGGCTCAGCAGAGAAAGGCAGATCTGGAAACGCATCATCCCCAACTAGGAAAAATATTGTGAAGAAGTTTGCCAATAAACAGTACAGGATTAGAAAAAGTGTGGAAAAGAACCCAAATCGGACAAGGCTTAGTGCTTTGCAGGCTACAGCTGGTGAGGTTGCCCCAAAGCCTAAAGACAATCAAGAAACAAAAAGAAAAATCAGAGAAAATGAGGAATTTATTTTAGAATTCCTCAGCAGACGACAGCCATATCATGATCACAATTATACCACAATCTTTGGGCCACGAGATACAAGTGATGATGAAATGGAAGAAGGACAAGACATTGCTGAAATTGGTACCAGCCGATCATGTGCATTAAGGTGGGGCCCTATGCCTAATAAAAATGAAGATGAATCTGAGCAACCTAAAACACTAACTCTGACACTGAGTCAAAATCATGGTGAAGATATCAATCCAAAAACCATGACAATTCCAGTGGTGCGCCTTGACAAGCTTCGCCTCCCCAGTGATATGACTGCCGTGCCTGTTCAGCTTGTCAGCTCAGAAGAGATTGTTCAAATGGGAACTGGTTCTGAGGAGCAGGCCGTTGATGGAGTAGGAGATACTGGGCAAAGTAAGCATCAAGAGATTTGCTGCACATAGAAAATATATTTTGCAAGGGTTTCCCTTTTGTCAAACCCAAGTGTTTGCCCCGTCTGAGATGCATAGCAGAAATGATAAAGGGTGAAGTTTAGGATTTTTTCTTTTTTGCACTTGCCAGAGTTGGCAAGTTGTCCTTAAAATGCACTAAACTGTGTGTCTGAATGTTTCGTCAGATCTGTTTTCAACTAACATGTGGCAAGCGTTTAATCTGTGACACTGTGGAGTAAAGTGAAAATGTTTAAACATAAAACACACCAACCCCTGAATCTGTAAAAAGTTAAACCCCAGCAAGTCTCTTTACTGCTTTTGGTAACCTTGTTTCTTTACTAAATCTCATTGTAGATGAAATGCCTTTGAGCATTGTAATCTATTTGGTGATTGTAGTTGATGTTCATCTTTTTCAGAGCCATATCCACCAATGCCTAAATCCCTGATTGCAAAGAAGGGCAAAATGCCAGTGCCAGAAGAAGTTTTATCATCCACTGATGAAGAGGAAATAAATGTGACAACTTTAAAAAAGAAGAAGAAAAAACTTGTTGAAGGCAGTGCTGAATGGGAAAGGGTAAAACAGTTCTATGTTATACTCTGAAAGGAATATTAATTTTTTTCTAAATGTCAAAAGTAATTTTTTATATTTAAATGAAGATGTGTAAAATGTCTTGTCATTTGTTTTACTGACAATATATTTGGTTGTGAAGAATTTGACTGGCTTCAACTGAGAAAAGTGTTGATGTGACCTCAGATGTGAATGGAGTTATATATCATTTCATGCCACAACTTTGACAAATTGTTTTGTAGGAAACTGGCAAAAGTACATGATTGTTTTATATAATATGACAATACCTACTTATTTTATCTATCATCAGATTTACATGTAATCGAGATCAACAAAATGGTCTTGCATTTAATAGTGTTTATTTTTCAGAAAATGGCCCTTAAGTATATCAGAGAACTGAAGAACAAAAAAGGCACAGAAAAGGGAATTTTAGTTTGTAGACTATGCAAGGACAAAACTTTCACTGCAACTGCAACACTCATGTACCACTACAGAAGCCATGCAGGTAAAACAGACATTTTGCCCAAGTGGAAATTTCATTTAACATCCAGCAGAGTGAACTTGATTTTATGTAAAATATTTGAAAGACAAACCTTCAAAACTAGGAAGTACTCATAATGTGAAAGCAATTTCTTTTCATTAAGTATGCTGAACCCTATCCACAGTGTTTATTGTGGACAGTTTTTCCCCCGCCTACTACCCATGTAAATATATCGTTCTTAATTTGCTATTTTGGGTTTCTCCAGGGATCAAGCCATTTGTGTGCCTAATTTGTAACACCACCTTTACCAGACAGCACAGTCTAAACTACCACATGTTGATTCACAATAATCAGAGCAGGTTTACTTGCATTGACTGTGGAAGGAAATTTAGGCACCCAAGCCATTTTAAGGTAGGTACTTTATGACATAAATAAATGCATTTCTGATACTCTCCAAAAGATGTTTCATACAATTTTATTATGAGCATGCGTGTAAGTTTTGAAGAATTTTTAAACTTTTTTGCATCTCTAAAAATTGTTTTGTAGGGAACTGGCAAAAGTACATGATTGTTTTGTATAACATGACAACACTTACTCCTTTTATCTATCATCTGATATAGCACAAAAATAGGTCCATCTCATTTCACTCACATCCCAATATGTTATAATGTTATGTAATGTCCAGTGATATATTTAGGAGCACCTGCGGCGCCACACTGGTGAAACACCATTTGAATGTACAGACTGCGCCATGAAGTTCAAGACAAGGAACACATACAAGAGGCACTTGAAAACAAGACACGGCAAGCTGCTCACAGCCAGTGGGATTTTCCTCTTGTCTGCAGAGGAATTTAGCCTTGTGCGTACCAAGCCATACAAAAAGACACTTAAACAGCAAGCAGAAGAAGCTGCAGCAGCTGGGCATACAGTACATGTGGATTTTGAGGATGATGAGGATGATGAAGAAGAGGAAGAAGAAGAAGGTGGAAGCTCATGAGAAAATGTTTTATTTGTTGTTGTTAAATAGGAGTACAAATTGAATAGTAATATAAACGGTGTGCTGCTGGACAGCTTAGGATATAGCCATATAATTCATTGTGCCTCTAGAATTGGGTTATCAAGGCCATTTCTCTTGTCAGAACGTCTGGAAATTTATCCAAAATTTTATTTTACATATCAATTTGAAAGGGAAAAAATTTCATTGATTGATTGTTGTATATAAGTTGCCATATTTTACTTGACGATGACGAAATTCCAAAAAGCATTTATATGGTTAAAGTTTATTTTTAAAACCAGCTTTTGGGTGTTGTCGAGGTTAATAGTAGGAAAGGCAACCTAAAAAGTTTTATTAAGATTATGTATAACGTGTATCGATAGAATGCTTGAGATTTAGTATGAAATTATGAAGAAGATTAGTATGAAGTTGCCCTTATTTCAAAGGGTTTAACACTTAGATTAGAAGTTTCTAAAAAGCATTTTTATTTGTGAAGGATACATGATCAGGTTCAGAAAAAGATATATATATATTTTTTGCATTATGTACATTTGTAAATAGCAGAAGAGTACTAGCTTTATCTTTCTATATGCACCCACATGTATATATACATATATTCTTTATTACTGCTATTGATACTGAATTTTCGCAGTTTAACTGTATAAAGCCTATGTATTGCACAAACAGCTGTGGAAAACATGAAAATTAAAAAACTAATATACAACTTTTTCACCAATTGGATATTACTCAAAGACCTTATGTTTAGTCATGAATTTCATGTAATGTTCTCTTTCACATATACCTCATTTATTGGGAAACATGTATAGTGATAAATAAAAGACAGTAATGTTAATAAAGATTATCAAGTAATGTTAATAAAGATTATCAAATAAAAGAAATCAAAGAAGCTGTCTGGGAGTGGGTAGAAAACCCAACATTTAGCAAGAAAGGGGGTCTAAATAATAACTTCCTGCACATATGGGATAGAGTGCTGGGGACTATTCCTAGCTGTATGTTAATAAATCCAGTGACCGGTCCCTCCAGGTCATTACCAAGTGAAAGAACTTGGGTCGAGACCACGTCAGTCAACTGTTAATGAAAGTTCCAGTGTTGTAATTATATAAATTTCCCCCAAATATGTGGTTTGTTTTCAGTAGATATCATGGCACATCCAGGCAGCCAAAATAGGGTCATGGAAAACAAATAGAAAATGTGCAGGCCAAGAACTTAAGCATGGTGACAGTTTTCATCTTAAATAACCAATAATAATTAAAGTATTAAAAATGTGTATATAGTAGAGAACCTTCCAGTAAAATGTCCCACTTCCACTTTCATTTCAAAGTGAAAAGAATTAGTTTTTTATCATTCCAAGAAGTGCTCAAAAGCATGCAAAGGCATTTTAAGAGAAAAATGATAATTTTGAAATTAAACACCGTTGCATCACTGTTAAATGAGTGTTTTTAGATATCCAGTAGAATTAAGAGTTGAGGAATATGTATGACTATCAATCAAATTTTGCTTCTAAAGTTCGACGAATAGTCGACTTCACACATTGGGACAGGGTGCAAGAGACTATTAGGTGACCAGTCCATCTAGGTCAATACCTAGTGAAAGGACACGGGGAGAGGCCACAACATTGGTTAGTTATTAAGCAAAAGTTTGAGGATTCAATTGATACATATCCCTGATCACTATAAAGTGTTCTTCAAATATATTTTTTTTATTAATTCTGATAATGTATGACACAACTCAAATTACTTCTCATCACTTTATTGAGACATATCATTTGAACAATACTATAGATCTTTTGAAAATAAGTGAAATAATTGTTTATCTATGAGTGCAAAGGTCAAATCATCATTAAACAAAATAACTGAACACTGATTTGCTGAAACCTACACAACCATTCAAATACAAGATCCAAGCTGCATTTCGTAAAACTAGTGATATCATCTAAGTCTGTGTTTTAAGACATCTACAGTACTCTTTACACACCCTTTCGGGCTTTTCAGTAGAAGCATTGAATGCACAAAGGACACATATAATACAAAACTTGTAATACATGTCATGGACCACAGATATTTTATATGATGTCATGTAGTATACTGAGCTATAACAACACATTTTTCCTGGAATGCAGAATTACTATTGCATGTAAAATTAATTTTCTTTATTTATTTATTATTTTTTTCATCAATAACCAGTATATACTTTTTCAATCATGGTGGCATCCCTGTATCAGTACATTTGTTGTGACAAAGGAGGCTAGGGAAAAAAAGTCGCCATGCCCCAAAGAAGCACACTGAACGTAGGGAGAATTTATTGCACAGTTCTGTCTTGGGTGGTGATCGCATACTTTCCACAGTGTTCAGATATTTTAGAATTCTTCTATGCTTCTTGGAACTTTACTCATATGTCATGGTAAAAACTTGATACAACTGCCATAAAACAGCACAAATCTCAGGTTCACATCATTATTACAATAATAAAACTTCAACTGCAATACGTTTCTTTATCTTCTTTTCTTTGGAAGATCAAGAAAAACATTTTATAAACTACATAAAATAAGAGCTTTGGCTTATAAAATCTCTTTTAAGAACTTTCAGTGTCACTCCTGGCACATACTACTAACTAAATCGCACTAAACAGATTTACTCCAGATTGACTTGGCTTCCATATGTGCTCAAAACAGGTTTTATCCCCAGTGTCAAAAGTGTCACTACTTATTTTGCCTCATAACTTAAAAAACTTGTGGCTGAATCTACAAATTTTTTTTTATGCCAGACATTTTCAAAATATGCAAGCCCCTACTTTCACAACCTTTTCTTTTTTTATTTTTTTAGAAAAGCTGGTTACACCAGAAGTTGATTGTAATCCACATGATAGCACTGGTATCTAGGGAGGAGGTGGGGAGCTGATAGCATCCCCTGTCCCTTGCTTGGTCTACTCCCATCAATGCCTTTCACCCCACTGAGTGTTGCCAAGAGACTTGCACTACTCCTGCTTCAGCAGGAAACCTGGGGGGTCATTTGGACATCGAGGTCTTCCTTCTGAAAAGTGCAATGGGTATGTCATTTAGAACTAGGTGTCACTGAACTGAACATAAACCATACTAATGCAGAATTAGAAAAGTAACTTACTTCACAAACCAAATTCTTAAAAAAACAGCTACCAAAGGGAGTCTTACTATGTGGAATACATGTCAAATATACAATATTTATGTATTTAATATACCCTTTTAAATAATAATTTAAGGAAAAACCAAATCAAATCAAGCAAGATAAAACATGTTTTCCCCAGCAGTTGGTCTACTTACTTTGCTGTTGGTACCCCACTGACTCCAGGCTGGCTATTTTTCTTCTGTGCAGTTCCACCATTTGTTGTGCTATATGATGATGAATCTGAAAGGAAAGGAAATTCTAGTCAGGCTATGTATTTTTAACAAATTATAACGGGCAATTTAGTCCTCGGTGAATGAACAATACACACACACACAGACATAGACAATTTGGTCAAAATGAGCTAATAATCTTTTAAATCAATGATATATCAAGCAACTTATAGAGGTAAAAAAATAATCTCTTCCCACTGTTTATATTGTTCTTATCAGTAGATTCTAACTCAAACTAACCTGGACTTGCAATAGAAAGGGGACTTCCAGTGTTGAGACGCCTTCTACCAGCTGAACTTGGTGATGGAGAAGGTACACTACTAGAGGAACTATATGTTGAGCTAGCTGAACTACGTCTGAAAAGAAAATAAACACAATTAAGCAACTTAATTTAAATTTAAATTTAATTCTGAGATAAAACATAAGTATGAAAGCATGATATGACTTCATCAAAAAACAAATTTTTTAAAGTCAAGAAAAAAATCCCAACAAAGTATGGTTCACAAAATATTCAAGAATATTGAGCACCAAAAAGCCCCACAATAATCTGTATTATTATTATTATTAAACTAAATCTAAACTGAGGTTCAATATCATATAAGTTCCAAGTTTTTTCACATAAATATGCTTTCATTCACATGTAGACTATGGAATGGTTTATAACTACACTAACTTCAATCATATGGATACTGCTTCAGGAAGCTTTTACTTTCACTTTCTAACAATCTGTTTTTTACAGTCTTGTTTACTTACATGAGTATAAAAAATGGAAATTAACCAATAAAACTGGATAATGGGAAATCACTAGCTTAATTTTTTTCAAAAGGTCTCAGATGTCCTGACAGGTTAGAAATTCACGAACCTCCCTGTGTGATCTGGACATCATGGGGCCATCAGTTAACATATTTCTGGTTCAAGTTAGTCCTGCTATGAACTTGACCAACAAAACTAACATCTGAAAAATCGTCTTACCTGCTGTTAGTGCTGCATGCTGACCCTATGCTGCTGGCACTGCCCGGGGACCGAGACTTGGAAGTTGGGGAAGGTGTGGTATTCTTCAAACTTTTGACTGTTTTATTACCTGTAGAAATTGAAACTAGCAGTCAGACAGATTCTTATGTGACCACTGACTGATAAGTTGCAGTATGTCGTTGCAAACATCACTGTGGTCAACTGGAACATGATTTCATGGGGTGGATTAAGCTAATTACTAGTAAAAATACATTGGAATAAACATGTAAAGACTGAATAGCATTCTAAAGAAAATATAGCTTCTACAGTAAATCATTTCCAATAGCAATGACTGATTTCTAAAGAGAAAACAGTTTCTACAGTAAATCACATCCCACAAATCTTCAGTTTTTCAATTCCTTAATATATCAAGAATAAATTGCATTGTCACCTTTACTAGGTGTAGTATTTTCATTACTGCTGCCAGCTTTTAATTCTCTCTCGGATCTGGACTTCTCAAGTTGATGCCTTGTACTAGTGGCAGCAGGTATTTTAGAGGCTAAACAGGATAGAAAAGACAATCCTAGGATAAGACTTCAACCCTTCAACTAAGGGAATAGGTAAAGATGATACTAAGGTACTGCAAGGGTTTCTACTATAAACTATAAGTAAAACCCAGGGAGCTTATAATGATAGCAATTCTACAAGATATAGCAAGCTCTTTTAGAGATCTAAACAATTCTGGATGGAAAATATGCATCATAATGAATTTGATCACCAGGACAATCAAATACACACAAACAAAACCAACAACGCAAAATGGATTAAATTCCCTCTATTAATTTACTATGCTTTCTTTCATAAATGCAGCTGTAAAATTTCCATTTGTCTTCAATTCATCAAATTTAAGCAAGGTATTTATACCTCTTTTTGGAGCAGGGATTTTACAGGCCACATCCTTCTTATCCTTTTTCTTCCCCTCTTCTTTCTTGGAACTTTTTGTCTCTGGTTCATCTTTACGAGACTTCTCTTCCTATAAAAGATTTCAACAAAATGATGTTAACGTTAGACTTTTATAATTTAAATAATTTTTCTTCAGTTTTTTCAGACCCAACTGAAAACACTTTCATAAATGCGACTCCAACTCTCTTGATGTGGCATATTTACATAAGTGCTGCAGAGATTAAGTTGACAGAATATCGTAATCCATACCATTTCTATAAGCATTTTCTCTTCTTCCTCTTTCCTTTGGTCTACAATGTCATCATCGACCGTAGTCTTTCTGCCCATCTAAAACAAAGTGGATAAATATCTTAATACTGGTTCAAAAACTAGACACAAGCACCCTTTCTCTTAGGTTAATCAGTCTTAGTACCTATGAGAGCTTCACATTGTTAAAATATGTATTAATACTATTTGATGAATTTATCACAACATATAAATATACAAAGAAATAAACATTTACATACAGGCACATCCTCTTACACCCCATTTCCATAGATTTTTAGATCGATCTATCCCTGTGGGGAGTCTCACTAGATTACTGTCAGCTTGGCCGGCTTAAGCATCTGTCCTGCCTACTAAAAGCTGTAAGGGTGTAATTAACTATGGTGCCCGCTCGGCTGACTGCAATTTAGCATGAACCCCCAGGGAGTTAGGTCGATCTAAATCTTAATCTCTAGATTGATCTAAATCTCTGGGAAAGCACCCAAACTTATATCATCAGAAATGGGACTACAGTTATGTGTACTTACAGAATCCATTGGAACAGTTATCTTATCTAATTCTTCCACAGACTGAAACAGATCGATTATTATCTTATTAGCCAAATGGATTTTTTTACAATAAGCAGAGATTGGGGTCCTATTCTTTAACTACAAAAAACCACAAAGAATTAATGAAGATGGGTTCCATGAACCAAGAAGGCAATTGGTCTTGAGGTAATTTAATAGCCAAATCTAATGCAAGTGCTGTCTATCGGAACCAATAAAATTGATGATGGATCTTAAAGTTAATATTGGCTTTGCATATTGAGACACTAATCTTACACATTTTAAGTATCCACAGACTAAAAACAAGACTGCTAAAGGTTAGCACCACAAAAATCACATTAATATTCAAGCAAACACTTCAAAAAGTTCAACAAGTTCAAGCAAAACATTGGAGGACAATCATTTCACCTGATTATAAATCAAGTACTGAGAAACAAATAAACCACAAAATATACAAATAGTAATATAAATGTGTCCAACTTGATGGATAATACTGCATTAGGCCAGTAAGTTGATAAATTTTCCAAAAACAAATCAGACAGTTCCCATCTTCACTTTCTCATTATAATTCTTGAAAAATTTCACCAATGACCAGATAAAATGCCATTTTCTTTACATCTTCTAAGAAAATTTAAAAAGAATACAAATGCAGAAATTATCCTCAAGTATCTGTGACCTGATATAACTTTCAGGCACCTAAACAATAAAGCCAACAGCAAGTCTAGTTTGGCAATGCAAGCAACCAGTAGTGTAAGTTACCTCAGGGTAGCTTCTTGTGTACATTAGCGTGTAGAACTACAAATTACAGGGACATGAATATGTGGACATCAAAACAAATATATACTTAATTTCTTTTAGTACTACTCAGATGCGTTAAGGGTTAGATTGTGTACAATATGATTAACGGTTATGACATTGTTTAAGTATAGCCAGTGTCCATGCTGTTAAAATGTCCTGTTAAAATACACCACTATACACATGCACAGCATGACTGAACTTTAAAATAAAATTCATTTAATTTAATGAAAATATATGACACCAATGACAGTCCACAATATAAGCTTACAATTAGTATCTATTCTTTAAAATGAATAATTAGCAAAGTGCTGTCTCACACCATAAAATGAAACTACACACACGTTACAAGTGAGTTCATGCACTAGTGGGTTTTCACACTATTAAATCGTGCATATGGCCAAAGAACAGTAGCTCACCTTTCTGACAGAAGCTGTAACATCTCGATCTCTCTCATTAATCAATAATTTCCTAACACATGATTCTAGTTGCTGCAATAAGTTGCGATCAGCAGGGAGACGCAGTATAGTCTTCAGACGGGGTAGGACGGAGCATAATCGCAAGCGAATATTTGGGACGGGATCTGTGGCGTGCTCTAACACAAACTCAAAGAAATACTCCTTGAAAAAGCTTTTTGAGTAAAGTTCCATTGCCATTTTGCAAATGTCTATGAATAAGCTTCTTTTATAACAACTCTTCCCATGACAGTATTCTGGAAAAGAAACAAATTAACAAGTAAAATGTAAAGTCTAGCAATTCAAAGGTGATTTCTCCAAAGCAAAAATAAAACACAAAATTAGCAATAAATCAGTAAATAAACTAGACCTATAACAGCATAGATGTTTGAGCTAGGATGGTATTTTTCATTATTATAATACATAATGTTTATCAATAAGGTTTTTCTTACCATCCACAAGCCGACATATCAATTCCTGCCTGTGTTCCATTTTCCTATTATTCCTTATCAAGATTAATATTGTCCGAGCTGCAGCATGCCGCACTGGTAAAGGCCTCTGTTGTAAAGAAGAAAATGACAGTGTTATTTGCAATCTACAGGTCAATTACACATCTCTGTTCATTTATAAATTCTTAACTCATATTTCTTAATAGCTTTAGAATTCCTTTTTTTTGGAATTACTCATAAAAAATAATAGAAAAAATGATCTGGTAACACAATTAATCACTCCCTGTTTTCTGTGCTGTATGTTCAACTATGTTATATGCACCAGGGTCATCAACAAACGCAACCAAATATTCCCTTACCACTGTCTGGAGCTTCTTGAACAGCAGAGGTATAAACTTAAAATAAATCTGGTCACTTGTGAACACTTTGGGAAGACAAGAGAAGCTTTCCATGATTTGTGCATGTAACCTCCAGTCGTTACTTCCTGACAGTACAGTTTCACAGGCTAGGAGGGCAGGGATCACGTCGGACATTGCGTTCATTTTAGCTTCCGTGATTGCACTCCCTCCTGCCTTCACCATATAATCTAGTGTCTCTGTTATATGAGGCACTAGGCCTCTGAGTATTTCTATGGACTCGTCTTTGAGCAGTGAAATCAGTTCCCCCTGAACACAGTGCACAGAGCTGCCAAGGAGCTTCACAACCTAGAGATACAAATTACCTCGTATAGACTTTACAAACTTGCACTGTAAAACCATATGAAGGATACAGTTGCTAATTTTCTTTAGTTATTCTATACTTTTTATCACAAAAATATTGATATACTGCATGGCCTTCAGACTTGTTGGTAAGTGCATGTACAATTACCAAGAGCCCAAGTCACATTCATTTTTCAATAAAATGTTCAATTTAAATCAAAATTAATTTCTAGTATGTTAAAACAGACAGCTAAATTGCTGTATTAGAGAATAATCATTTAAGACAAAATGCACAGAATTCTACCACATATTATTATTCCACGTTTTCCTTAAATTTATGAAAACAGAAGTGTGCCTTTTTAGATTAATTGCATAAATACACAACTATCACCAGAACATCAACGACCATGGCCTCACCTCATGGAAACTGTGTGCTATAGTCTTCTTTACTGCTAAGTGTGGATCATTGCACAAACTGCTAAAGGTAGGATACAGCTCTGTTTTAAACTGGCGGGCCCCAGTCATCACTACCATAGCCTGGGAGAGACAAAACCACAAGGGATCAGTTTCAAGTCTACAAACATGATAATTTTGGAAGTTTTTTATTTTATTTTATTTTTTTTTTTACAATTATTATGGCACCGATAGTCTTTTTAGGTTCTCTGACTGTAGAGTATTTAACTTGTAAAAAAGGCAATTCAAGGCATCATTTCTACTCCAAAAAAGTGCATGTCATATAGGTAGATCCTCAAGTCATACACCAGAATTGTTAGAATCTTTGCAATCTCAGAGTACATTACAAATGTGAAGTTCTTTAATAACTAAGACCACTGTTTTTCACCCAGATGTACTGGTTTTTATATTATTTCACCTCCTGTGATTTAACATTACTCAAACTTACAGGGAAATTGAAGGCAGCATTCTTTCGGCACTCCACAGCTCTGTCCTCATCTGGGAAGATGCTAGCTATCACAGGCACCTGCAAATATTCACAGAGAATAACTTGTTACAATATTCATTTTTATTTCAATGGCTTTTATTACTGCTAAATGCTCTTGACTTGTATACGTCAGCTTATTGGACTTGGTAAATTACCTAAATTGCTGTCTTCATGATTTAAAATAAGTCATAATCAATCTTAGAAAATAAGTGCAATATTTTGCAGAAGCATAGCTGAACTGAAGTTTTAAGTTTTTTTATTTCTGCTTCTTTGATCATACAAATCACAACTGAACCAAAGAAAAAAAAATGTTAAATAAACATAAAAGACATAAATTCATTCACTTAGAAATTTATAATGCTAATAGCCTATCTCCTTTTTGTAAATGTTCTCATTATTTTACAACTTCTCAACTTACCTTTGCAGGTGAATTTAAAGGCTCTCCCTCTCTTGGTGTTTTTGTTTTCTCTGAGAGGCCTACTCTACTTAATTTCCTATAGAAATCAAGAAACCACTGTTTCTGGTCCTCTGTTAGATTCACTGGAAATTTAAAGCAAAAAAGTTAAAACATTACCCTTTTTTCACCAATTTAAATACATAAACATAACATTTCTATGTGCTTAGTATTATTTATACAAGTCAAAAATGGCAACAGGTTAAATTGCAAATCTCTATACTGCCCCTATGGTGAAATGTCATTGCAAAAAAATCAATTTCTGTGAACTAAAAACAACAACAACAACAACAACTCAGTGGAATGTCCTTTGAAAAACAGCCCTCCACTGAACATAGAGCCCATTCAGAACAACTTGATCCCTGGACAAACAGATCCGTGGATCAAATATAGGTGACCGAATTGAAAACTTGCTGCACAATCCCTTAATAGACACTGAATACATTCCCCACAGAGAATGCACAGTTAGCTTTCAAGTGGGTTGGCTATATTTGATCCTCGAATCTGTTAGTCTACAGATCAACTTTGATTGTGAATGCAGCCTTAAAGCAGTACCTGACAACCCATGGCACAGCTTCCCTATCAGCTTGGCCACCACTGGTAGGGTAGGGTCCTCATTCTGAAGGGACTGCTGGCAGAACTTACACACCAGAGGAATGATGGTTGCATTACAGGTTTCTGCAATAAACATATATATAAAACATATTAGTTATTGCCGGGAAAATAATACCGAGTAAAACCTTAAGCTAGACAGACTAGTTTCTATCTTATATTTTTCTCTTTAAAAATCTACCAAGACTGAAGGAACTGCGGAAGACAGTTTGAAGAATAGAGCAATGTCAATTAATCCAACCAATAATGGATGGAGACAATTAACAGATGACAGTTTGCCACTCACTAAGCCTACCTGATGCATATAAAGTAACTAACTTACTAGTAGCAGGTAATTGTAGTGACAGATGCACAGTATTAATTCATAGTTACTACAGGTTTTTCATATGGGAAAGAGCTGCTTTCTCAACTTGACTATTTTAGACTGGACACTGGCTATGATGTACCATCTGATATAATACTGAATCAGAGTTAGTTGGCTATGTTGTGCTGTAGCCTGATACTTAAAGGGATAATAACTCTTCATTTTGGCCAAAAAATGAATTTTCCTGGAGTAAACAACAATTTTCCCATACTTACCAATGGTTAATGAATCCATTTTTACATTCAAAGTTAGTCCCTGGTATTTTTCTAATAAGTTTGGTTTTTTGTTAAAATCTCTTAAGAGATTATAACAGAGTATAGCCGTCAATGGAGGTCACGTGGTCTGAAGACCACCTCAGATATCAGAATAAAAGCTATAACTGCAGTTTTTGTGGTAAAACAGAATATATTATATTTCTGTAAGTTATTCACAATGTTTTTATTGTGAAATATAAATCTCATACGAAGAGTTATTATCCCTTTAACATATAACACAGGGTATCAAATGCACTAATAGTCTACTAACATAAAATAGCAGCAATTTAGTTGGATTTCCGGTCATTAAGTCCCGAGTATAACCAAGTATCCCTGCATGCAATTAACATGTATTTTGACTTGGAGAACCAAGTGTGGTCTCACTTTAATCAATAACTTAGGATATTGGCAGGCATATGGTTATGAGGAAATGAGACTAAATAAATAATGCCTACTGCATTAAAATCTCTAGTAGTGATGACGTTACTGGAGTCAACTGGAATGTCTTTTAACAGGGAATAATAATCACCATTTCTGTTCAAGAGCTTGGTCAATTTCCTGACAGACATTTCTCATAGTAATTCATTAATAAGCCACAATTTGTTCAGCAAATATCCATCCAATAAGTCTGTCTGCCTGTCTGCTGAACTGGCTAAGATTCAATATTTTGTTTAAACACTTTGAAATGCTTTGTGGGGCATTAACAAGACAAAAGAGGAAAAAGAAGTCTTTGGAATACAATGGGTGGAGGCAATATTTGACTTAAAGCATGCCAAAAGCAAACACTGTGGATATTCTATCACCTTGGATATCTGCAAATGCTCCTTCAGGACTCTGATCTCATATTTATTAAAATATGCATATGTGCAATTTGCAAATTGAAAACATTATCAAGGTATTATTTCTTTGCCCCTTGAACCACAATCTCCATTAGCACAGGGAAACTTCACTTTAAAACCATGCAATGTATTGTTAATTAGCAGATTATTGCTTAGGGGTGATGAACTTTTTTTGGAGTGGTTTTCATGAATGATTGCCTTGGACAAATTAATTTCCTATCCATCTTGACATGAAACAACACCTGCAAAATACCCTGGAAGCTTTTTTTTTATCCTCAATAGAGAAAGAATTTCTCATAAAGAAACATCATCCTGAAAAGTTTATCGGTTTTATCCAGTGACTCCCTACTGGAAATAGTTGCAACATCTGTAAATCTGTAACCCTAATATTGCACCTGTTTGCAGATGGGGGAAAAACAGACACAGCGAATATGTTCATATACATGTATGTTGCAAACGAAGCAATGCCCTGCCTGTCAGAAAGCCCATCTTTCTGCTGGGGATAGTTTCAGATTTCATTCTTTTTCCTTTTTTACCTATCTAAGACTGATTATATCAAATACAGTTTATTGATGGTGATTTGAGATTGTACAGATGATGCAAGTCCTATTTAGGTCTTATATACACATTTTATTTATGACTGATTAAACTAATCATAAAAGTATTGGAAACAATTTTTAGAAATATATTTCTTTAGATAAGGCTGCTACATCTAATTTTACAATATCACCAAGCTGCATCTGTATACTTTTTATATGACGTCTAGCAACTTTTCCTCTGTACTCCTTCAATTAACTGACACTTTCTTATCCAGTCCAACAACTCAACTAACACTTGAAATCATTCTGTACAGTCCCAAGTCTCCTGCTAGCCTCTCGCCTTCTCCATTCCCAGGACAATACTTTCTGTCAATTGAGGCAGAAGAAGTAGAACTTACCATCATCCAGCAGACTAAGGATATTGACTACAGTTTCTATGCCGGCCAGACGCACATAACTCTCTTCATCATTGGCGAGTTCCACCAACTCTGGTAATATTGCACTTTTAGTGGCTTCAAGCCTGAAAATGAGAGGTGGAAAATCATACTATGGTATAGCATAACTTGTTTAAAAGAAAATTTAAATGAAAACAAAATACAAATATGAATCACATCATGCCAAGTTAATCCAATTATAACGGGGGGGGGGGGGGTTGCAAATACATTGCAAAAATTGGTACATCCAAATTTTGCCAAATGATTCAGTACCCTTTTATGAAAATAACATACCGTATCTTTCAAGATATTTTGCCAATTCTTTTTTTCTTAGATTTATCCTATAAATACTCAACAGATGGAAACTAGAAGAAAAAAACTGTCTCAAAGAAACAAATAGGCTGTCAGTGCTATTCAATTCAAACACATTTAATGGAGACAATATATTTTGATTACAGTGGCATGCATAAATTTATGACACTCTAAAATGTGGCATGGTATGGTCTTATTACAACATCCTTAAAGGACCCCACAACACAGTAGCAAACCACTTTATGGTAAGGGTACTTGAAAACAATTTAAAGGACATTTCCCTTTAGATGGTTGAATTCAAGGAGAATTTTACATGTTAAAAGGAAAATGTGTTTGCTTTCTGTACTCCACTGTGTGCAAATACTGCAGAGCAGATTGTTCTTTCATTATGCAAGAAGATTAATCAATAGCATAATGGGAAAAGCTTGTTGCCCTGACTAAAAAAACAAAGAGCATCATTATGGTTTCATTAACAAGTCCATTTGACTGTTCTTCTAACCATGCCACAGTCTTATATCTACAGACTTAGATTGGTGTTTTATATGCATTTAATCAAGGAAAAGTTCAATGGTGTTGATTAAGAAAAAAACAATCATGAGAACAAACTAGCATAGGCATCAGACCCACGATAAAACACCAATAAAACAGCACTGAAGGTCAGAGATCAGCATGTACTGGATATAAACCAAGTCACAAGGGCAAATACAAAAACCATTCATTTTTACCATTGCGTATAATGTTCTCTGAGAAAAATCAATCATCATCATTTAGTTCTTCTTTACAAGTCCAGACACCATTAAATGCTCATAAATTAGTTACATACGGTGCAAAGAGATGAATGAGAACAAATATGAATTGTAGTTGTGGGCATTCCTAGCCATGTCACTCATACCCGTCTGATGACAGCTTACAAATGATTTTATTACACTTTGTCAACTTATGTAATATATAAATTAATCGAGTTCCTTTAATTTTTACATATTATATTATATTTGCTTCAATCTTAACATGTTCCTGCTTTGAGCATAAAGACTTCAAATCAATGCACTATTGTCAAATTTAGAATTATTGTGAACCATTTTATAGAAAACAAAACTTGTTCTTTCCTATTCAATCCATCTAATCCAACAACTACCTTAATCTATTCCAGTGTTTTTTCTTTCCATTGCCAATATAATTCAGGGGTGCAGAGATCCGTCTTCTTCGGGTCTCCATTTTCTTCTAAACTACATTATTTCCTATCACATATCAACTCATCAATACTTAATGCAGGGATCCATAGAGATGATATATTTGCATGTTTGATGATTCTTTCTTGTTAATCATTTCAACCTCCTAAACTAGCGTCAGTAATTAATGACAAACTGGCCTATAAACAAAAAAGCTAACGAGCAGATGGGTTTTTTATTCAAAATTCCCACAGCTTAAAAAAGATAACTACTAGCACCGTATACTATGACTAAAATACAACAAAGAAAAACAGGCTAGTACTGATAAATGTGTTGATATTCACCTGCTAGGACTAGTGTGTTGATAAAGCGGTTCTAAGTCACTAATATATTAGTATTAATTCTATTCTATCAGTGTGCATCTGGTGAAAATCACATCAAAATGTCATTCCAGCTCTAATGTTGTTAATGCCTGCAAGTCAATAGAGAAGCCTTCAGCACCCCATCACTTGATAATGCAAGGTTATTTGTCTAATGCAACTTCAATATAATACATAAAGATCCCCATCTCAGCTTTCTATTTGAGGGCCACAAATGGGCTGTGCTTTGCTGACTTAACCTGTAAATTAAATCTATCAGGCTGCGGAATTGGCCATTAGATAGATGTTTTCTGCCACATAATCAATTTTAATTTGTATTCCTTGAGAAATGTGTCAAGTAAATATATGGTCTGATCATTTCTCCGTACACTGTACTGATATAACATATGTCAGTATTCCTTCTGACCCCAATGGAATTTTCCTATTTCTGAAATTCTGATACTTCTTTGCCCGTCTGTCTGTTCTATGGATTTCAACACAGATATCTGCTTTTTTTCTCTCTTAAAGATCAATTGAAATAGCACTGTATACCTTATGTGGATCACCAAAATGCCTGCCACTCACATGATATGAAGGCTAGTGATTGATTGCAATTCTGACAGTTGGATCCCAAGATACTAAGAATGTACAAACTGGCATCTGGCAGATCGAAAGGTGGATTATGAATTGACTTTAATGTTCTTTGGCGGAACCTTGGTAGATTATGTCTCCATTAAGAACAATATGAATGTTACAGGGAGCACCGCGCATGATTGCAAATGTATTTCTTATCAAACTAAAGAATGTTTGGATATTTCATAGATTTTTCAATTATTTCAAAGATTTTTTTATTTATTTTTCGTTTAAAGTCATGAAGACAACATTGCTGTAAATGGGTGAAAAGTTTGTGCTATTTTCATTAATAGATTGAGTATTTCTCAAAGGAAATTTTGCTAAAAAGGAATAATTTTTCATCAGTTATTGTTGGTGGCACTCTTTACAGGCATATTATGGATGGATTAGTGCATGAACACCCGGAATGTCTTTTGAGGCACTAGATCCAGAATGTTCTCAGTCACACAGACGCGAGACTGGTAAAATATTGATTTCACTCCAGGCAAGATTGCTCCCAATTCTTATTCCAACCACCAAGAGAGAAACCCAACTGGATTACTGAACATCATTTACTGCCCTCACCAAAAACAAGACATGGCATAAAGAAGATCCCAAGGTGGAAGCCGTTTCTCTTAGTTCCAGACTGCCAATAAGCCATTCCATAGATTTCTTGTCATCTTTCAGGGATGTTATCAGCAGAGAGCTTCTGTACAGAGGCATTACTTTGCATACCACGTCTCACTGCAGGAGACGACTTCTCTGCTTTACCAGTTCTGATGCTTCAGAGCTGGAAGTCTTTGTGGAAGGCAAGAGGAAGAGGGTGGGATAGCAAGGTTATTATTACTTTCACAATAGTACCCGAGACCAACTGGAGCGTATGCTTCAAAAAAATCTTTCTCTTTCTCTTTTTTTTTTATCTTAGTCACTGTGTGTGGTAAAGCTAGAAGAGCCATCTCACTATAAAACCAATTTCATCCTAAATGTAGTCTATGAATTGTTCCAAAGGAAATACGCATAACCTGCACAAATATGCTCTCAACTATCAGACCACTTATACGAGAAAACACCACTAAGCAAGTCAGGAAGACAGTAGCCAGTATGATTCAAGGGCAGTTTCACTTTCTGCACTATTGGTAATGGCAGAGGTAAACAACAGTAGAACTTACCCGAGTCCTTTAGCAACAGAATCTAGCTGCCTGCACATGCAGCCCCTCACTTCATAATCAACGTCCTGACACAGGGACTGCACTACAGGAAGAATCTCCTTCTTGATACTGAAATAAGAAATTAGAAGTTCAAATTGAATAAACAATCAACAAGTCTATTTTTCAACATGGAAAAACAAAAATATGTCTATTCTGCATATTAATGCTTACATAGAAGAATGACACTTTCTTCCAAATTATTAGAAGTTGAAGAAAGACACTATGACTTACATTGAAGACAGACACTTTCTTCCAAATTATTAGGAGTTCACTTACATAAAAGCATCAAACTTGGGCGCAATTTTTCCCAATATTCTGCAACTAGCTAATCTTGACTGGACGGACTTGGACAGTTGACCTTTGGCCACTGCAGTACCTAAACACTGAAAACAATAATAATAGGGTGTTTTAATCAGTAAGTCAGAACAATCATGAAGCAAAAACTGCATACATAAATGAATCAATACTAAAGAAGAATACAGAAATGTAGGCAGATTTGACAAACAAACTGGAATAACTCAAACGAGAGCTTAAGACCTGTAAGTTAAATTCCTTCAACACAATAAAACAATATTGCCAAATCAATCAAAATTTGGTAACAAGGCAGCAAAGCTGTCAAATGTACAGACAAAAAACAGGAAATAACTATGCACAAAATAGGCTACTGTCAATTCTGATGCAAAATTTTAATGATTGAATCTGACAAACTGCAATGATATGAGTTTATTTCCATTTTTGAAACTTTATTACACAATACACGATAACAAGTTTACCATCATTTTTACATAATCAACTAATAATGTTGTAAAGATGCAGGAAATGCCAAACAAACACTTTTACGTATCTTATTAATTAAATAATGAAACTGTTAACATGCCTAAGAAATGAATCTGAGGAAATGTGAAAAAACAGCATAACTTCTAAAATAATGCCCCGATTATGCTGATTTTCGAACTCAACCTGCGTTTTAGTAAGACTGACCATTCCTGTGAGTTTAATGACAATTGGGCTTTCTGTTTTTCTTATATTGTGTTTACAGTGTTGCATATATGCTGAACAATGAAAAAACCACATAACTACTAAAATAGTGGCCCGATCATGCTGATTTTCGAACTTGACCTGCGTTTT
>NW_019774737.1:0-38151 GCF_001039355.2 Lingula anatina | reverse complement strand
AAAAAAAAAATTAAACATTTGGTTTTGAAAATGTAAATATGCTTCAAAGTTCTAAGATGCTTTTAAAAAGTATTTTCAAAGTGGCCTCTGAAAAAAATGTAACAGTTGTCAAGTATCACCCGTCTCTTTTATATATCTAGGTAATAAAATATATAGACCTTACCTCTACCACAGATTGGTAAACCGCAGGGCCACACAATTTAACCTGTGAAGCACAATATCAAATGCTTCTTCCTACGACTTTATAGTACACAGGATACCACACATTTCTTAAATTTCAACATCCAAACTTCAAAGCACAACAATATTACAAACACTTGGTACATAACCTTCTTCTGGTAAAACATAACGTTAGTCTGGATAAAGTTAAAGGATAAAGTTCCACACCTGTACACCACGCACTGTAGTCCCAAATCACTTCCAACTGTGTTGGTTTAAAATCGGTCTGTCTATTTATAAAGAAACACCAAAAGTATGAACAATGGGGTTGATCAGTAGATAACCCAAACAACCCTTACCAGCATGTTATACAGTGGAGTTTATCCTGAACAAACAGCATAAGTTTAAGGGGTATTTAAAAAAACACAGCTGCATATATTTTTATCTTTGTTCCAGCATTCATTATGTTTTTGAAGTGCTTGAAGATTCTTGTTCTATTCCAAGGGTAAAAGAGAAAGAATGCTTTGGGAAAAGAAATTACATATTGCTCACACAAAAAACACCAAAGCAGTCATTATCAAATTCTCAAGCTGTATGTTATTGGATTTACAATCCAAATTTGACACATTCTTCTGATAAATGGGCTGAATGTTTGTTTAGTGTAGTTGACAGATTGTCAGTTCTATTCTCCTTCACTTGGTTACGCCCAAGATCAAGTCCTTCAGAGGCAAGGAAACATTATCATACTTCAAGGGTTTCATTTCTGAATTTTGACATTTATTAAACTGTATGACTTTTACTTCAGGTTCATGTAGTTCACTTCCCTGTGCAATGATTACTTATTTTCTTCCTAATTCACATTACCTGTGAGGCCAAGTATTATATTCAATGTTGCTGAAGATAAATATTAAAACTGACACGCAACATCTCTATCAGCAAGAAACAGCAATTAAAATTAAAATAGAAACTGTCATGCAAGAGACAAACTTGGAGGGATGGCAAATTGTTAAACAGATTTTTTTTTATTCCTCTAGCCTCAGTTCACCCTAACACAGTTGAAAGCATTCATGGGAACAAATCCCTGCCAGTGTTGCTTTAAGCAAACCAACTTCACATCTTTGTTATTAATCTCTCCTGCATTGTCGGTGTGCGGGAGATTTACACACACTGAGCACTACGTCATCTGACGTCAAAGCCTGATGGGAAAATGGCCACAAGACCTAGCCTTCTTCTCTGCCTGCATCCAGAATGTTAGGCTGGCTAACCTCTTCAAAGGTCTCATATTTTCCATGGATGCTTTCATAAAGCAGAGGGCAACCATTCTCTTAGTGAAGCATGCCACATAAATCTTGCACGTAAGACATATACTTTACTAAAAAAATCTTGCTCAAAGTATAGGGGAAAAAAAAGCAACCTCCGGGTTCTATCCATATAAGCATGTAACTGTGTGTTATAAAGTTCTGGATAACAATAAGACACCAGTTTATGACAATGCATAACAGCACCTGCAATCTTTTTTACTTCCAAAAATTTGTATCTAAATACATCAGAGCATGTGTAACACTACAAGAGAATCTGCCCAACAACTGATGAAAATTCAGAGGCAAAGTGAGCAAAACCTACCTTCATTTGTCACTGGTGAGGTAACAAGGTGCCATATGGCATTGTCTGTGACACTAACTTACCTGGCTTCATCTCACATTCTTTGCATGTATCAGTGCCATTCATGCTGGGCTTTAGAACCGACGCACAAAAAACCCAACTTACTGAGTGCATGAAAATAAACCATAAGGAGATTTTTTTCTCTCAATTTCAAGTGTACACACCTTGACTTTCGGCACCACTCTTCGCATGCAGTCCACATTGTGCTCACGAAGGAGGTCGGGTAAATTGCTGATCACACTTAACCTTTGGATATCCTGCCCAGAACTGAAACAGTTAAAGAGGAAACAAATGTCAATTTTAGCATCTTTAACTGCAAACTTCTTCTTTCAGTTTTCAGGTATACATACATGTAAATACAAATTTTTTTTTTTGTGTGTCAAATTTATTATAATCAGAGAAGAAATGTGTTTGAAGTACAACTGTTAAAGAAAATTTATAGTTTAGAATTACAGAAAATAAAGTACATTATTAAATGTTTCATGCTTATGTCTTTTTTTTTTAGATTTCAAAAGAATCTAATAAAGCAATAAATAAATGCACATGACAAATGTGTATCATACAAATCTAATACAAATCTTCAAAATAATGTTAGGACTTTCTGATCACCTTTGCACCATTAGAGAAGTTGAAAAAATTGTTTTTAGTTTTTTAAATTTTTTTCTCAAACCATCCACTACCAACCTGGATTCAACAGACAATACCTGCGAGAGAAACCTGTATGCCTTAATGACATGAAACATATATAGTTGCAAATATCTTATATAATTTTTTTAGTTTTTTTCCTTTTATTTTCATAAGGTGAATTAGTACTAATGACTGGTGTGGTCTTTTTTCCCAACAGGTCCAGTAACACCAACAGAAATATTCAACTTAAATTTCCATAGAAATTGATATTATGCTGACTAATGGTACTTAATGACCGAGTAATGCATTTCAGTTATGATTAAGAATCAATGCCCACACCTAACTTCACAGCCATACTCTTCACTTCAAGAATATAGTAAATGAAGCAAGTATGTTCTGCCATAACAGTCCATAATACCTTCTTTTAGTCGTAAAAGATTAGGTAATAAAAGGATGAATTTCTAACCAATTGATCTGAACAAGGCTTAATCATCAATGGAAAAGGACTGCTGTTGAAATTGAATTGATAGTCTAACCCTATAAATTCCCAGCCATATGTTCTAGATAATGCATCGGCTTCATCGCCATGGAGATTACTCCAGGCTGCTGTCATGTGCATTAAAACACCTCTTCTTTTTTCTCTTGACTAATTTCATTTTGAGTCCCATGGTTCAACATCACTTATTTTACAAATGAAAGCATCTGCTTCTTCTTTTACAAGTGACTGGTTTGGTAATGCATAATGATATTATAAACCAACCTTGGATATCAAATAATACTGACATCAATGAATTCATGCATCACCTAACAAGTATGACACAAAACATTCACTTTTTAATGCTACAGGCTTTGTTTCCTGTATAGACAGGGTATTAGTGAAATAATTCCTAGACTCGGCTGAGTATAATTGCAGTTTTAGCAAATTAACTGAACTTCTATGCCAAATTACTTTTTAAAGATAAAGTAGATAAATTGTTGGTGGGTTAATTTTCCATCACACTGGATTTTCATTATGTTTCTCTTGAAGAACAATTTTCACTGCACCATTTTAATCCATTCTAGACACTGAACAAAGCAATTTCTTTTTACGTATTATTTTAGAAACAATATATTTTGGAATTTGATTGGGCTGGTCAAATTTCTTTGATATTTCTTTTCATTAATAGCCTCTACTTGTCTAAGCACAACAAAGTGCTGCAATTTGTTATCTTTTAATTTCTAAAGATTGACAAACATATAATTTATACTTCTCAATGACAAAAACTTATCTGCCAACATTTCATTTAACCAAATCAATGGCAATTATTGAAGACACATTATTCTTTATTCACCAAAATTAATTCTGATTATTGAGCAGTATGTACCACTTTATGTCATTGACTTCCTGCAGTCTAGTATGTAGAATTAATTTAATCTCCCCACCCCTACTCAACATCATTTTCAAGCCCTACCCAAGCTTGATTTTTTTTATTTCTTTGAAAATAAAAAAAAAAATAGAAAAGTGAATAGCCAAAGTATAATAATGGATCTCATTACTATAGCAAAGCAGTGTTAAACTGTCTGCTATCTATTACATCAATCATTAACATGATATGGAAATTATTAGTTCACTTTTACTTCTCAGGTGTGCAAGACTACCACCTGTTTCTGATTACTGCAAGACCATCAATTCTAATGTATGTTATATAATAGTACAGGAATTCCTGCTCAGCTTTTAATGCTGCCAACTTGTGGCTATAGAACTTCCTACACAAGGTTTCTGTAAACAGAACTTTCTGAGGATCCTTGGCGCACTGTTATCAAAACAGATGCCCTTTTTCCAAGTCACAAGTCCACAAAGTATAAAAAAGATATAACTTAAATTTCTTTACTTTATACAGCTGGGACCAAAAAAAAGGTCCGTAGAGTTCAAAGGTGAACACCCGGTCTAGATAACAAAGAAGGGTAAAAAGTACAATCTCATTATTTTAACACTACAAATTTTAACAAGTATATCACAACAACAAATATTATTTTTTAGCCCGGAGTCATTAAGTGAGTGGAAATTTCTCCCAGGTGCAAAATTGCTACCTTAACAGCTTCTAATATACAGCAATTCCCCCATAACTGCACAGGTGCACCTCATCTATTATCTGCCATTCAAATTATCTTCGGATAGCCTCTAGTAGAATTACTGGAGTATATTTTTTTCATCTTGACATTTCTCTCATATTTTTATTTCCAAAGACAGCAGCTCGGCTGGTAACCAAATTCATGGTGATATCCAGAGAACTGACCAAGTCAGGCAAGCCCCATCTTGGAGCACTCTTCTTGTTTAGTCAAATGAAAAATCAAATCAAATATAACATCCAGCAGCAAATAACCTTCATGGTTTCTGTGTTCAGTTTTAAAGCTACCTCAAAATTAAATTTCAGACTGATCCTAATAAAACATATAGAAAGATCAGTTTCAATGAACTTTAAAAAAAATTATATTCACAACACTTCTATGATCACATTTGATTCAAATGCTGTGACTTTTCTCCTCTGCTCAGTGCCTTTTTTGCCACTGAGATTACACTGTCTGAAGGCCTTCCCCAGAGAGGGCAAAACACTGAATCAGACCATATGCAATTAAAATGTGTGATTTGTCATTATCATTTTAATTAAGAACAAAGGAGGACATACAGCCAGTACATTATTTTGCTACCAAGCCAAATACCCATATGAAAAGATTATCTAAGATCTAAAGACCACAGAAATGATGGGGCATTATTAGCAGTACACTATCATCTCCATACTGAATACCCATAAGAAATGAGAAATGAAAGTGGAAAGAGAGCGACAACCAACAATTAACAGCCTCATTGCACACTGGGAGGTTGAGTAAAAATTAATATGGACTTTTAATTAACTACTCCAGTCTCAATTGCCAAGTTGCTGGTTTTTCTTCCCTTCTAGCAAATAAATATATATATATTCTTTGTTATGTCCTGGCTCTTTTGTTTAAAAAAAAAAAAAACTGAAATCATGTCTTGTTCTCATCTTTTGCCTAAATACAGCTGCTACTTTCGTGAAAGTATTCTAATTTTGACATTATGCAAATAACCTTTCTTGTGGAAAGATAAAAGAAAGGCAACACAGTCTGATTGTTTTTTCTGTATGAGAAAAACTAGCTAGAAAATAACATCAAGCGTGACATTAATGTATTTTTCTAATCTGCATCTATACATGTTTACAAAACCAAAGTCCACAGGTCTTAACCACAAATTTCAAACCACACTGGTAACGAGGGGTTTTCACATCACCCAAACATCTCTACAACACATGCATGGTGACTAAAACAGTCAAGAACTTTGTGCTGACTTTAAGGTGTGACAGGAAACACATGTGGTTTCTCTAACTTTTTTTTTCCTTCTCACACAGTAGTTGCAAATGACTTGTCTTTTTTTTTTCATTTTTAAAAAAGAGAAAGTGAGCTGTCTTGGGACATGCAAGGTGAAAACAGTCTCACTTTTGATACCGAGCAGTCTCAGTCCTGTTCTAATAGTCACACACAGGTCAAATCTTCTCATCTATCAATGTGACACCAACAAAGACACATTATTCAACTGATGTTTGAACCAAACTCATGAATGAATTCAGGTACTGTTCACAGTCATGACCTGAGAAAAAAACCACAGAATGACTCAAATCACACACTGCAAAATACTACTCTTAAAATCAACAGTTCTGTAGGTGATCAACAGATGACCCAGCTATAGTCTGTGATAGAGAAACTCGATAATAATGACATTTGCAGGGCTCTACTTTTGTATGGAAAGGATATGATGTATTGATTCATAATTTATACTATGTTCCTTCGTTCCATCCATGTTGTTTAGTTGATCATTCCTAACTTTGCAACATTGATCAAAATGGAAACTAGAATATAATTTTAGGAAAAAAAATCCATTTTAAAGTTGTAAAATCAAGTCATACCTTTATGAGTGAGTGACTGGCCTTGCCTGGTAAACTGATCATGTAAATTGTTTCCCTTCACATAAAATCACAAACTAAAGCCCAAACTGTGTTAACAACCTAACAAGATGAAAAACATCAAAACCCTGGCACCCATGTGATATTATTTATTTTATAGAGCCTAAACCTTTCCTTTCTCCCCATGAACTCACTTACTCGGCTACTATGTCCAAGTCAAGGTCTGGATCTGCCATAGGAGTCCATGCCGGCCGGTGCTCCAGAATGTCCAAGTTATTCTGGAACTCCAACTCATGTTGAATAATCCTCATCTCACTGGGCAGTAAATCTACAATAGCTGGCTCTTCCATTGTGAATACATTGTGTCTGGGATATTCCAATAATAATAATTCACATGAGCCATGAGGTTTCCAAACAAGATGATGATGATTTCTCCCTTTTAACAAACCCCACTTCCCTAATCGCGTACACACTATATACAGTATCCAACCCTTGCTCTTTGTGCCCCCGACTCCTCCACTGATCTCTCTCCTATTTCTCAAGGTCTAAAATCCTGACATTCCTACATGGAATCTATTCTTTCCAGTGACGCTAGCCCAGTGTCACATTCCAGGCTGGTGTTTTCAGTGACATGTACTGAGGTTGTGAAGCTCATGTGTGTTCTCTGCCTGGCAGCCAGCCAATCGGCTCTCAGTCATCAACCTACTTTCCATGAACTCTCCCACCAGTCTGTAATTGGATATGAGTTGGAGATGGGAGCCTCTAGCACAGGCACAATATGCCCTGCTGTGTTGAACTTCCACACAACTTTCCTATTTTATCTTTACAGATCTGACTAAGAAGAAATTTGCTTTTTTATATTTATCTTATTGATTATTACTTTGCTGTTTTGATAGATAAAGCTTCATCATTGGCTTACAATTAGACTATGTAATTAGAATCCAAAAATATGCAGAAAATCCATTTTCATGAATGTTTCAGTTATCAAAAATGTCCAAAGAGAAATTTCTTATTTTCCATCAGTTTCTTTTTTACATTACAAAACAACTCATGAAGAAAAGCAAGGAAAAAAAATATCTTAAACATTCAAAACAAGAAATTGTATAGGGCAAGGAGCCTCTACATCAGGCATCCCGGTTCCAAGATTGCTATTTTTTCTTGCCTTTTTTTTTCATTTTTATTCTTTTTTATTTCTTTCAAGTTTATTTTAAGAGATTAACTTTCTCTTTTCATTCATCAAAGACAATCATCAGCTTCACAAATTATCAATAATAAAGAGACATAACATTACCAAAGGTGAACTTTTTAGGATAGCTAACTTCTTTTTATTGCCTGAGCTTTTTATAAACATTCCTACAGTGCACTTAAAAAATCTTCAATGCTTACAAGTTATATGAAATGTCAAAATTTCACTTCAATACAATCTGCAGAGAGATAGGTGATATCAAATTTCAAACAGGATTTCACCTTATGCTTGTCAGTCCTGACCTCTGGTGTTGAAATATGTAACTAAAGAAGTCTCCAACAGAAACTGGTTCATTCAATTTAAAATGGACCAATGAATTTTTACCAAAGAAAAAAGCATATATACAGATATGTAAGATTCAAACAAAATTTCATAATATTCAAAATAAATGTTGCATGAGTGAGTTACATCTTACATAAGCCAGGAAGTATGCATTGTTTGTGCAGGGCTCCTTAACTCGAAAGCATTGGCTTGCGAATTGCTATATCACTTTTCATTTCGAGGCTAATATATGGGGCAAGTAAATCTCGAGTTATGGAATAAATACACTTGCCCTTGGTCGTAATTCGCGATGCTTCCAAGTTACAGAGCCCAGGAATACAAAGAATCTGAGAAAAATTAGGTAAAACTTGTCTTAAGAATAAAATTCGCAAACATAAGCAAATGTAAACTTTAGTCCTAATGAAGATATTGAAATGACCAGCACTCATTTGATCTCATTTTCTCTTTAAAATGTCAGGATCAGTTTGGGCTGGGCCTGTATTACTTTCCATGGGCTGCAAAAGTTCACACATAATAGCTCATTCAACATTAGAACTGCTTTAACTGAAAGCTACCTTTTTATGTGCACACACTTCATTGATGAATATGTCCACAAGAACTTTTTACCTTGTTTATTCTTCTACCAATCTATCACTGCATGTCACTAATATCTCACAAAATGATATATTGTATATCAATTCTACAAACTGAAATTTGCATGAAAAGTGACTAACATTAATTTCTGTTTACATTAGCCACAGTGAAACTGTATGTCTGGTTTTCAAATATTGTTAACACTGTAATCCAACCCACAGGAGAAAACTCTTAGTTGTTAGCCACTCCTAACAATAAAGTCCCACAAACAAAAAAATATTTGCAGAAAGGCTTTTCTAAATGGGCATTTGATGTCCAGTGTGGGATTAGGTAAATTTACACTTCAGCTTACATGTCCTGCTTGGCAAAAGTCAAGCCCCCTACAACTAGTGTCAAATTTACCACGGACAATACCTGCTAATGTCAGTTAACAGAAAATAATGTGGTTAAAACATTTATTCATATATATCTGATATTTATTGGTGGGGAGGAGGGTTGTAGTTCATGAGAGCTAGTTTCCATCTTGGATAAATTTTCAACTATTTAGCTCAAACCAGAATGGAGCATTTATAATGCCTATGCCTACAGCTGAAAAATATGTCTAGCTAGGCATGGCAAGCCATGTCTCAAGAAAATGCCTTGAAAGAAAACACAGCCACCCAGCTGGGTACTTTCTACCAAATACAACCCATTTCAAAGTCAATGTATTATTCTATATTGTATAAGAATATGGCCTCTGTTGGTGACCTCGTTCTTGTGAACAATGCCTCGCGTTGCTAACCTCAAAGAAGCATTGCAGCACGAAGCCATGGCTTTTGTTGGCTGGCAATTGGCAATGTTATGTTCCCTCTCCATTTCAAAGCCCCTACCTTAGCCCTTTCAACGGGAGTTGATAAAATAAACATACATCTGTTTTGTATAGTGTTGTAAATTCTGACTGACAATTCCTGACCCTATGTGAAACATATACAGGGAAGGGGTAGTGCAAGTAAATACAAAAAGTCTTTCTTTGTTCAAAAACATCATGACCTAAATGCATTACAAAAATCTAAAAACCGCTTAAAACTATTTCCCTAATGACACCAATCAAAAAATTATTAATAAAAAGCTTAAATTAAGACTTCTTTTTTCAGGCGTTTATAGAGACACTGCTTTATTTGCAAGAGAATACAAAAACTCAGTGCCTTTTTTATCAGAATGTCTCAGGACAAGGTTTGAGTTGAGGACACGGACAATTGTCAAGACGGACAAAACAATTGCCTTGTTTGACCTAAGGTGAAGTGTCAGGTGAATATTCCAAATGCCTAAACAAGGATTGATTCGTTGATGGAAAACACCAAGAGACATTTTGAAAATGTACGTTTTCTACACCTCATGTCAGATATAATATTGAAAACTTGTACTGCTTTTTTAAAACTTCATATCAACTGCTATTATATTCTGTTTGAAAAACAAATCCAATGAACTGCCTACATTTCTTTGTGTCTAGAACAACTTATTGAAGCAATAGGTACCTTTACTTAAATTTTATCTCTCTATTGGGATATCATAAGATTACACTTCAAGCCTTTTATTAGTTTCAGACCAATGTTAAATGTCACACATTTTTATGTTGTTATTCCATCTAAGATACCATATCACGATAAGTATTAACATATTGTCTTCTACTATTCTTAGCATAAGACTATTCAAATATTTCACAGCTCTTTACATTTCAAACTGATAAAGGCATCAGTTCAGAAGCTTTTAGACAAAGCACTCTAAGTCAAAGCACCTTCATAGTATATTCTTTATAAAACCTGAGGGACAATTAGTCATCTTTAGAGCAAGAAGGGGTTTAGAAGTACATGTAATACATTTATAAAAAAAGTGAATGTACAAGTTTTGGGACACATGAAAAACAAATACAGTGCTCCTGATAATCTAATAGCTAAACTTGTCAAACTACTTTTTTGCAGGTAAACTTCGACTTTCCTAAACTGATAAAGATTTTAAATGACAAATGAAAGTGGTTTTCCACTTGGAGAAAAGCGCAAAACAATAACAGAGCTGTCACATAAAAAATTCCTTAAAAACAATTTACTTAAGCCCGAAGGCATATCTATTTCTCTCTGTTGACACAATCATTTCTTTTTAAACTTGATAACATGGAAGTTTTAAGGTGTGAACTGAGAAAAAAATCAACTGATGAATTTTTCAAGGGTAAATTCATATTGCATTAGTTATGCGACTGACAATTGTCAAAATAATTTTTTGTCAGTGTTAAGTAAAGTTTTTATAAATAAACATATCACTATCATAAGGACCCAACCATACAAGGCACTCAACCTTGAAAATACAATGTGTATTTGTACAAGGGATTCAGATATTGGTAAGTATGTTTACTACTATCCCTTACAATGAGTTTTTAAAAAGCACAAACTAAGAGTACCACGCATGTGAAATAGAAACCTTTGTCAGCTAGCCAGATGATAAGATTTAACATCATTTGTTTATTTATACTAAAGGATGTCAAAAGCAACCCTCAAAGGCCATATATCTCTGTGGCTATTAGGAGAAAACTGTTTCAACATAAAATAAGTTGTGTTTTTCACAGACATATTGTGATTTAAATATGTCATATTTGATATATCTTAATTTTATTGGTTGGTAAAAAAAGGGGTTGGTAGAAACAAGAGAATTTTTTTTCAATCTGGAAAACTAATTTGGATGTGTTTTCAGTAGAAAAAAAATAAGGTAAAACTGACATCAAGGAACAAGAATTAATAAGGGCGATAAAAGGAGATTGCTGCCCTTTGCCCTTATTTATTTATTATTATTTTTATTTATTATTATTATTTTATTATTATTATTTTTTTTTTTTTTTTGAAAATAAAGAAGGCCTCATCACAGATAACTTTTTGCTTCAAATCTGAAACCACGGTTGGTATTATGAATTGCTAACACCCCATTTCCAGAGATTAGATTGACCTACTTTAGATTGACCTAACTCCCTGGGGGTTCAAGCTAAATAGCTGTCAGCCGGGCAGACACATAAGTTAATTACCCCCTTACAGCTTGTAGTAGGCGGGACGGACATTTAAGTCGGATTATCTGAAAGTAATCTAGTGAGACTCCCCGCGGGGATAGATCGATCTAAAATCTATGGGAATAGAGCCTAAGTGTCACACTCTTCTGCATGCAGACTTTCTTGCACTTAAAACTTTATTTGTATTCATGACTGCAGAACATTTATTTAAATTTGTTTCAATTAAACTAACAACTACCTTGTATGTTTTTAAAAAACTAAGATCCTATGTAATCATAAAAGAGTCTTACTAGTGCTTGAAAAATATCACAAATATTTGCATTTCTGTAAAAAAAAATAGTAATAAAACAGAAGGTAAATAAAAACTCCATCAAATGTAGCCTTTTCAAACATTTAAATCCACATGTAGCTCTTAAAATGTTTTAAAATGCTTACCTTAGAAGATACACTGCTCTTTCAATATCATTGAGCTTTTCATCTACAGTGAGTTTTTCAAGCTCTTCTTCAGTCTGGAATGATCGTAAACAACAGTAAGAAGCTATATCTATCAAGGAATTTATTCTGAATTTTTAACTTTTATAAGGATATAACGGAAATCTGAAAATGTAACAAAATAATGCATTTCTCTCTGTTACTGAAATCAATAAAAAGGTTGATGTTGAAACAACAATTCACTAATTCAATCCACTGACTTTATTATCTAACTTTCGTGACAATTCCAGGGTACCAATCAATGGTGACATTTTCTACAACAGTTTTAATTAAGAGTTAAAGACACTACCTGATTTTAACTATGCAAAACTAAATCATACTGTCAGAAAGTACACTTTGTATGGGGCATTTTATCAGCTAAGAAACTAGTATTAATGTTTTTGTTAAGATTTCTTTTTAACAAATATCTGAGCTTCAAATTTCTTTTATAATTTTTTCTGTTCTGTGTATTTTTGCCAAAGTATAAATAAAACATTTGAAACTTTTAAAACATGTAACTTCTCATCAAATTGGGAATAGATTCTCATGGGCTTCTGGAGAGCATTGCCCCCAGGTTTGTTTTAACAATTTATATGCCATGAATTATACAGTGCCAGTTGCTGTAGATTAATGCCACAGCCAGTAACATATGCATTTCCAAATAAGTATACTTAGACAGAAACCAAATTTGAATTGGCTGTAATCAGCTAAATGACAATATCCATCTCTGCCCCTACAAACCCATTTTTCAAGACGAACTTCTGAGGTCATGGTTAGGGCCAGTTATACAGTTTTTTCGGTGAAAAGTAACTAACAAATTTATCAAAAAGGAGATCGAATGTCATGTATATATTGCTTCTACTCCTTGCATTTAAATGAAACGCAAAGAAAACTGTATTTAAAAGTAGCCTTGAAGCTTTTACCTTCAACAAATTTATAGCTGATTGTGTTGCAGGGGCGATTCTATCCAGCTGAAGCTCCTGGAAATCCTCGACAAGAGGCTCGATATCCATGATGGTTTGCACAACAGCAATGCTGTGGTTGGAATGTTATCGAAACATCCTCCCAAACTTGCTAAATTTAAGAGCTGTGATGTTCTTACATGTTCGAAAAATTGTCACGTAAAACATGTAATATCTAGCAGATTTGACAATCTCAATCCGCCATATTATAAACTAAGTGACGTCAAGATCACGTAAACATTAGCAACTCTCATGCAAAAAATGCGAGAACGTGCTTTTACGACCGCATTTACATGGCTGTACCTGTATTTATACTTAAAAGCTGTTGAGTAGATGTTATAAATACCATACCTGTCATGATCTAGACAGTTTTATATTAAAAATCTATATTACTATAATCTCACTCAAAGTATCACTTTCACGACATGTCGTTAGTGAGGGGCTATGAAAGTCACGTGACCGACAAAATGGCGGAAGCAATGCGGGCACATGTTGCAGAACTTTTGAAGGGGATTGACAGGTAAATACAGTTAACTTAGCGTCCATATTTAATAAAGTAGTGAGAATGTACATAGCTGTGTCTTTAAGATTGGCCATGGCCTGCACTTGCCGTTATATAATCGAATTTAACTGTCTCCCATCTCACAATATGGACACTAATTGTGGCAATTCCAAAGCCAATGTCAGTGATAATGACCAAATTACATTATAGAAACTTACTATTTTTTATTGAGTTCAGTGTCAAAATTACTGAAATTGTTCAGATGTTTGTGTTGTAATCACGTAATCAAGTTGTATGTCAAAGTTTTATTCCATTTGTATTTAGAGAGATTCCAACTTTTCACCTTAAAGGTCGACACACTGTATTGATCATTATGCTACACTGTGTTCTAATAATCCTGGGTTTTGTGGATCATTAATCTAGTAAAAAAATCTGTCTTGAAAAGGAAAGAAAGTTTAACAGTTAATAAATTGAGTTGCTTATCATTTATTTTTAATTACAGGTACAATCCTGAGAACCTGGCTACCTTGGAACGTTACATAGCAGTTCAAGCAATGGAAAATGCATACGATTTAGAGGCCAACCTAGCAGTGCTGAAACTGTAATTTTTTTCTTTTTGAATTGCATCTTTTGAAATATGACATAATTTGGTCTTTGAATATTTGGCTCCTTGGCCTATTTTAATTGTGTTGTTTTCTACACAACTTTATATTGACCCCTTTTTAGCCATTTGATTACCTAAAATAGTTGAGATGCTGTTTGTAGTGTATGTCACTTTGATTCTGTGTGTTTTTAATTTTTAAGAGAAATTTATGATATGCTATCCTGCTGAACTGATACTTAGTTTTCTTGGAATTTCAGATACCAGTTTAATCCTAATTATTTCCAGACAACTGTCACTGCCCAGATTCTCCTAAAAGCTCTGACCAATCTACCCCACACAGATCTCACTCTGTGTAAATGTCTCATAGAAGGTGTAAGAGTATCCTTGAAGTGAAATTGTGTGACTAATATAGTTTATAATGACATTTGTATTATTTGTTAGTTATGACAAAAATGTTTACTTCATTCTTTATAAAATAATGACATGATGACTATGATGCATGTATAAAGAATATTGCATGCTTTGTTGATATTAAATTGATTGATATTCAGAAAGTCTGAGATCCAATGAAACTATTTTCATAAATTGCTTCATGTATTGAACTTGTAAACGGTTATTGGCAATCACACAAATCTAGATTTTTTGCTTAATGGTTGCTTTCATTTGTTTACTTATATTTTTTGGAACATTATATTCCTTGATGTGCCTCAGCTAGAGGAAAAGCCTTTGACAAAGATTATTGAATTAGCAGACCTGTTAGAATCTTGTCAGTTCAAGCTGTTTTGGGTAGGGAAACAATTTATTTGATCATATTTATATTGTTTAGCAGTCATCATTTCAGTTTTTAAAGTTCCATTTTAAAACTTAAATTTCTTAAAAGGATTGATCTATAGCAAAATATTATTTAGAATGTATGATATTGCTTCATCGGAAATATGTATTTTTTCCCTTTTTCATTTTCCCTTATTTTCTTACATAACATTTTTATGCATAAAGGGTTTGGTATGTTTCAGTTTTCTGTTGTGGATGTGCACTTCATAGCATGTTTTCTTTTCTTGATTATTGAATAGAGAGTTCTTCAGGAGGATCCTGACATTATAGTTGGTATTCAGGGCTTTGAAGATTCCATAAGAAAATGTAAGTTTTTGAATTCTGCCATAATATATACATATCGTATATGAAAGGGAAATTGTTTATTGGTGCAAGGGAAAGAGGTTTAATGAAGTTTTGCCTTAATAAGGAAGTTCTTATTTCATTTTCACAAGTTTGTCCTTGCTTAGGATTCAACTGATCAGAATGATTGGCTCAATCAAATGTTATTCCCTTATGTGCCCAGGGAAATAATATTTTCTTTTCTAAACCCTGGCACTTGTGCCTTTTTTTATTTTTTTGGAAATTTTTTTCAGTTATTTGCCATGTTGTTGGAATAACATATCAGACCATTGAAAAAGAACACCTAGCAGAATTACTGGGAGGGATTCCAGGTAAGTGTCATGTAGGCCTGTTTTAATTTTTGATCATTCAAATGTATATTTTTCAAAATTTGCATATGAAGCTTGTTATTGATACAAAATATACATGTTCTCAATCCAAATGGTTTTATTATGTTTTAGCTATTTTTCCCTTAATAGTTTATCAATATATTTTACATTCATTAAAAATTCTATCACAACACATTTTCTTGGTGAATATTAATTAAGTTAAATTTTAAGTTAAAATTTTGCCATTATTATAAGCATCATGTGTATCATCTCAAACTTGCAGGTTTATATCTTTGTACAAATGATTCAATTTTTACATGTAATTTTCAGATCATGTGGTGCTATTAAATTATAAAATTTGCTCTATTTTTATATTTAAAAATGGCATCTCTTTAGCTTATTCCAATGTTTAGTTCTGTATTTAATTGTTCCTCATAATTACTGGCATCCTTTTTGGTTTTCACCCAGATGCACAGACAAATCAATGGATCTCAAAATATGGGTGGAAAATAGAGGAGAATGGACAGACAGTTTTTGTTGCCAACCAGGAAGAAAACATCAAAACAAAAAACATAACCGAAAAAATAACATTTGAAAGTGAGTGGTAATAAGTATAACTAGGTTTCTGTTTGTAGTATTTCCTTTCAAAGTGAAATTTGTCATTGTGGCTTTATCAAAAACATTTTAATCTGTTGTCGTCAGAGTAAAGACAGTGTTAAGTTAGCATGTCTGCTAAACACATGGGAAAACAATGCTATCAATAATACCAATATACACCTTTTTTTTTTAGATGTGGCCCAAATCATGGCACGATAAAAGTAAGCTGTGTATTTTGGCAAGGATGTACTTCAACAGTGCCCAAGGGATAAAAGAATTTTATAGCAAAGTGTTACTGGAAGGTGTGCACTTGAAGACTTCTTACTCTGGTTTGCAAACTGAGCTTCATTCTAGAGTGAATGTGAAGTAAAAACTCCAGTCTGTTGTGGTATAGATATATACATCATCTTTATCCAGTTTTTTTAAGCTGTTGAATGTCATAACATTTTCTGTGCTGGACGTTACAAGTGGGCACCCAACAAATATGGTAATTTTATGGTATTCCAAAAAAATTATTATGACAGTTATAATCTCATATTTATCATCTCATCCATTTATTGTGAGAAAATAAAACACATAGAACCACATTTGTTAGTGACTTAGCAATTTTTTTTTTTTTTTTGAAACATTAAAGAGGATGTATTTGGAAGAAAGTTTTAATACATCTTTTGCTGATCATAACATTATAATTAGTCTTATTTTATACTGAAGGTAGACCATAATAATGTTTTTCAAAATGTCATATTATGAGTGAAAAAATGTAAATAGTTGAATTTGGTTTTATATAAAGTAAATGGCAAGTTTAAAAAGGTGATGGAAAATCACAAAAATGGATCCTATTCACACTGATCACTGCATAAAGCAATTACAAATATTTCTGACTTTTAGAAGCATGTATAATAAGTCTGCATTATCAAAGCCAACATCTAAATGCTCTACACGTTTTTCTTGTGCAGAACCTCGTATTATAACGTGCATGGAACAAGATATTACAACTCCCAAGTTTATACTGTGATTCTTGGGACAATAAGTGCGTGATCATGCACGTGCATCGTTTCCTGTTGGTTATTGAAAATCGATGCCTACAGATGGATACGAGGTTGGTTCTTTTGACCGTTTGTTATTTTACTCCAAGAACAAATTGTGTACTTTCTTTTTTGCCTTTATTGGATTCTCTTAATCTCACTTTCTCACAAAATTAAAAATATACATTCTTCTTCAAATATCATATGTTTTAAAGTCAAGTGTCTCACAACATCTTACAGCCCAAATGGATTTAGTATTATTAAATGAAATTGAAAATCCCAGGGTCGTGTTTATTGCAGTGCCCAAGTCCAACTTTCATTTGGCACTGTACACAAGGCCTCTAAGTAGTTTGCAACTTAGAGGACAACTGCTTTACTCTCAGCAGTAGCACCTCTTTCTCTGGGATCACTTGTTCATCTTCCATAGAAATGATGTGTTTTAGTTCATGATCTGTGACACATTTCTTGTGCAAATTTCTCGCGATATATGTGAATTTCAATGTTGATGTAGATTTCGATTCCTGCAGTCAACATTTGTCACCTTTTGTGGAAAACTATACCAAGATTCTGTCTGTGACATACAAATTCCTCCATGTGTCTTAAATTCTCTTCATTCAAACTCTTCTTTGCTTCTTCACCAAAAGTGTTTCCTAAAATCAGATTTGTACTGTTTTACATATACAGAAAAGTGCATATCAAGTATTATACCACAGCTGGTGCTTTGAACAATAGGATAATAGCACTTGTATTTCGCATACAGGCTTGCCTGTATTTTCATACGATTTAGTGCATTCACCCTATTGTGCGAAATGCCAGCCGTGGTATAAGTCGGTTACAACTACTCACCATCCACTGTATGTGACATACAAGAGCAAATAATCTCTCTGCTGCGCCTCGATATAATTACGCTCTTTTAAGTAGCATACAGTGGACGACTCTTTTAACTAGTACTAAAGTGAGTCTGCTTGATAACCAAAAAAAGAGAATTATTTAATACAGCAAGTTTTCGGAGGAAAGAAAACTCAAGACATAAAACCCTTTGAGCAAAAATATCTTAAATTATGGAAAAGTTTATACATTCAACAAATATATAATGCATAGGAAACAGGCATTTGACCAATTTTCATAGTGTAATTACCTGCCCCAAGGAGGAGATGGGCAACTTTCATTTTGCACACTAGCAAGTTTTGGTCTGCTGTTTGTATCATGGAAGATGTGAAATGATATGCAGGCCACCAGTCATGCCTAGGACTCCAAACTTTCTCTACACTGGGAATGTCATCTTTTCTGGGAAGTAAAAAAACATCCAAGACTATTGATTCTACAAAGTGTAATGTTCTCACAGTCTACTGAAGTTGTAGTGACAGTTTGCCAAAATAAAAATGAAAATATATTTGCTTGGTCCTTCATCTAAATGACAACCTTCAAAAAATCTTCCAGCACTCATGAACCAACACTTCATTCACTTAAAATTCAGAAGTACTACATGTTTATATTTTGCTTTCAGGCAAAGAATACATGGAGCTTAGGCAACAACTTTAAGTTAGATTTAAGTAAGACTTTTCATCTATTGTCTTACCCCAGTTTTTCCAATAGTGTCACTAACTTTTTCCAAGGTGGCTCAAAGTTCTGCCAACAACCATAGTCAAGCATGTTAAAAAGCAGTTGCAGCACCTTTCGTATGAGATCACCTGTCAATAATTTATCTAGACAAATCAAAAAATATGAAACACACCATGCCTAACAATTAATTTATAAACAGTAAAATTTGATGAGAGGGATGTTTTAAATTGCATTAAAGGTATGTATACGGAATTTGTCTTTTGTCATATACTAGTATAGAAAAGTCCATCAACATACATGTTGCATTGCTCTTTACACTTAACATTATTACTAGTATATCTCTTGCTTCTTCTACCTCTGTGGGATATCAGATATAAAATAACTTTCATCAAAGCATAAATTACACTTCCTGAAAATATACCTTCAGCATCAGTTGCATTTTCTTCCAGCAAATCACACAGTTCAAGCACCAATTCATCTGAAGGCACCAGCTTAACAAAATCCTAAATAATTTAAAACATATCAATATCTATATATCACATCATATTTATATCAAATATGATTTATTTTATCATTATAATCAGTCAACTCCTTGTGAAACACCTAAAAATTAATGCACATTTTGACCCTGAAAAGGATGCATCTCTTAGCATACCTTTTCTGACACAAACTGCAATGATCTGTAAAAAGGCTTGTGACTGCACAAAGTGGTGTAGCTTATGTTTTGTCAAAAGATCTATGTTGGTTTAAATGAAACAGTATTTACTAGCTTTTACCTCAAAACCAATAAACTTTGTATTTTGTTATCTAATTCCTGGCAAAGTAACAGATACCTGAAGAACCCTTAGTTTATCTCCTCTATTTGCATTTTGCCTTTTCATGAATTTGTATAGCATTTTATGTGCATTGGGGTTTTCATCATGGTGATCTCTATAAACTTTCAAAACTTGATATGCATCTTCAGTCTTCTCTGTATACTCTAACAACTGCAAAAAGATAGACTCGTGCTGCATTATGTATATTCATAAGAGAAAAATTAAAAATCTATTATTATGATTAAGACTGCTATCCATTATGGTGCAAACGAAGAGGTTTCTCAGGTCCATGAGACTTTCATTTAAAATATATATTGTAAGTAATGAAAATAATATATATGTAACTGCAATGTACAAAGAACATACTCAGTCCTATAACTAATATAGACAATTTCAAAGCATTATAAGTATGTATGGAAAGGTACTTAATTCACCTACTGCCAGGTGTAATACCAACTTTAAGATGAAAAATGTCACTTTACCTCAACGTATTTAGTCACAAAGATATCCCACACCCCATATTGTGTTTCTACATTTCTGAAAGCCTCAATGGCTCTGGTTGCATGACTCTGCAAATATTCTTCATCCCATGTCAATGCTGATGCATGAAGCAATGGGTCACCTTTCAAATAAGTAGATCAAGGAAATATATAGTAAAAAGAGTTTGCCTTTCAAAGAAAACCAAATGTAAAATGTCTCCTTTTTACAAATTGTTAGAAAAAAATCTGTATAATGAAAATCATCCCATTTTTCAAAACAAGGGAAATCAACTCTGCTTTCTCTCACGTCACAATCATCAAAGAATCGGTACTGATTTAATTTGCTCAGGACAGGTACACAAACACTAAAACAATACCTTACTCACCATCCTCCTTCTCCTTCAGCTTCTCCAAATATTGCTTTGCCTGCAACCACAATGTGTAGTACACCATGCCCTGATACAAAGTGTACTGCAGGTCGAGGTACCTGCTTTGATCAGTTGGGCTCTTCTTGAGGCCTCTGGTAATACTTTTAAACTAAAGATTAAAATGACATAAAACTAAAAAACGATAAATAAGACATGACTACATATTTCCCTATTTGTGATCTGTTAAAACTTATTACATTTTACTTTTATAATATTTGCTGATGTCAGAATTATGACTGCAAAAATCAAATGTTTTAGTATCATGCACTACTATGACATGTCCATTATCTAAGGAAGATTGTTTAACGAAAGCATAATTATGATGATTGCTCAAAAACTTCAAAACCACACCTTCATCTGCTCCAATGCCTCAGCTGTCCTTCCCTGGTGCAGTAGATAGAACACATACTCTAGAATCACACCCTTGTAGTTGTATTCAGAGGTCAGATTCTTCAACTGACTAAAACAAAATAATAATAATAAAAATAATGAAAATCTTATTCTTTTCCATAAAATTCACTTTTTTTAACTTTTAACTAAAACAGAACCAATAATGTTCACAAAGAAGACCTTTTTTTACTCCTACTCATTGCAAACTGAAATTTAGTATAAATCAGGTTATTTTGTTTGTAATATTTCAGATATCTGCCATAATGTAGTAACAGAGTAAACAGATATCTTGTCTGAAAACAAAACAGAAACTTACTTAACAAGTAGTTCTAGTAAATGAGAATTACTTTCTCCATCAGCATACAGGATTTCACTGCCACCCTAAAATGGAATTGAAATGTCATGCTTTATACTAAAACGTTTTCAAACCATTCTTCCATCATGTGTCTACATGATTATACTTTGTACATTTTGTTAGATGTTCATTTAGTCTGTTTACTAGTTTGAATTTACATTAATGATCAATTATTACAAACAGCACAGAAAATATCAAAGCCAACCAGTAAGTTCACTATTCATGAGAAGTAATTATATTACTTATATTAGTATTAAGAGATGAACAATAAGTTCTCTGATCTCCGAAATGATACTGGTGGATGGTCTAAAATTTTTCAAATGGGTAAAATGGGTACCTTAAATTCAGTTTAAATCATTTCTGTCCTTGCAACCAACTCACCTTCCATATAGCTGATGCAGTACCAGAGTGCTCCTTGGTTACACTTTGTACAACCCGTAGTGCATCTTCCCATCTGTGAGTCAGCAGACAGTCTTTTAACAGTCTCAGCAGACCAGGCACAACAGGTGCACTATGTGAAAAATCTTTCTTTAAACCTAAAAAACACAAACCACACAATCATGAAATAAAGTGAATGTTCATAAAGGGAGAAAGCAATTAAATTTTAGAACCATTCTTACTAACCTGCCAAAGTGTGTAAGTTAAATTACAAAAATAATCTGAATGAACAGTTTCTAAATATAAGTTTTACATTTAATGATGAACCTATGCTGATATAAACAATGAGTCATTAAATATCAAAATCAAATATCGGTCAGAAAATTTCTTAACTATAATAAGAAAGCTTTCAGTTATTTGCCTTTTCTTTATCAACACTTACATCATTTTTAATGTCTAGACATTTTAATAACTTTAACCAAAGTTGTATGACTGAAATCACTGACAAACAGCTAACATATTCATGATTGCATCTTAGGGTATGAAATTACACTCACCACGGGGTTGATATCAGTTAGACATGCTGTTTTAGTTCAGAAAGATATGAACCCAATGTTACAGTGCTGTTTATATTGGATGTACAGCCTTTAAGGATAAACACAATTGTACAGTATACCTATCAAGTCTCAAGCATCTCAAACGAGACTAGCATGATAAGGTGTCACCAAGTCAGCAGTTTCCTTTAGAGTTTGAGCTCTCAGCATGTACCACAACATATACCAGCATAATTAACTCCTTTTGTCTTGCAATTATTACCTGCATTATAAATTTGTTCTTTTGCTTCTTCCATCCATGGTGTAAAATCACTCTCACTTCTATCTTTAGATACCAAATATGATATCACAGCAATCTACAAAATTATAGACAAATGTCATTTTTATTTTTTCTTTCCATTCAAACAGATAGACTTACTTGGATATAATATGTGTCTACACTTCTAAAACTATTACTCATGTCACTCACAACCTGAAGATGACTGAAGATTCTTGAGTCAAGGTGTAGAGAGTCAACATCACTTGGCATGCTGCTGTATTATTGCAAAAAGGAGTGATGCATTTATTTTTCTAAAGGTATTTATAATAAATAATTGCACTAAGCACAATTACGACTTGAACGAAATGTAACAATAACTTTCATATCCAAAAGGCAAAAGGCAAGACAAAAATATTTGGATCAAAACTGTTTGTACTAACTTTCAATTAACAAAAGATGAGAATTCAATGCAGATTTTTCCATGTAATTACAGCATGCATTCCATTGATGAAAACACTTGAAATGGCAATCCACTGGTCCCACAAGATGAAGAACATTGTAGCTATGTAAGATATACACTACGTGTACTACATTGTATGATTGTAGCAGACGCCTAAAAAATCGAAAATTCGAATGATAACTATTTCCACGACTTACGCTTAAGTCAACATCGAATTCATCGTCATCTGGTTCCATATCCAATCTTAACAAAAAGCCATGTAGCGGGGGATTAGTAACTTTTAAAAGCTGCTCACAGGTGCATGCTCCTTGTCCATAATGTTGAGCAGCAAGTTGTACACAAACCAAAGCAACCTGTTATCAAGAGTCGCATTTTCCTTCCTTTTCCACGGAAAGAGTGTGCTTTAGTCTCAAACACCAATTACTATCTGGAATGCAATTAAATTAATATCCATTTAATGCATTGGAATAAGTATTTAACAATAATATGTTTTATATATTACTATAGTTATAACTTAATTTGATGCAAAGAAAGATTTGCAAAATTACAAAATCTCTTAAAGAGTATGTTCAGCCTCGTTATGAAATCGAAATCGGCTGCTGCAGTGACACGTTGACCAGGTAAATACAGACAGGTAAGATTTTTACACGTAATTTTAATCGTACGTAAACTTCCCATGTTAATTGGGGCGTCTAATAGTGAATTAAACTACACATACTGCCCTGTGTTGGTCTGTATTTAAAACTTATTTTGCTAATTATTGCGCTGGTGATGTGAACATCTGTGCACAAGTTGGAACGTACATATAATAATGTTGTAAGGGTGGCTCGCGATTGCCAAAGGGTTTGTCGCTTTAAATATCAAAAAATGTTGTTGGAGGAAGAGAGGTGCGACTGAAAACATTCTGCTTCTGTTTCATGCTTTGTTTATTCTTTCCTGTGCTACTGTACCTGTTTTACAGCTTGCATGAATTATACTTTTTAAATTATAAGTGTATAATGTTGTTGCATACGTTGTAAATTTGGGGAGAAGGGGGTGTTGTTCCATTTCATAGTTTTCCAAAATGTCAAATGATTCATTTATAATTTTACCTTTTTTTCTCTGCTGTGAGATATTATTGGAGATTTTAGTTTAAGCCTCTCTATTGGGGATCCAGATTTACTAAAAGCATATTAAAATAGTATGTGATGGGTTTTTAAAAATATTTTCCATAAAACTCAGATTTGGTGTCTATGAATTAAGTTAGTAGTATATTATGATAATGTTCACTAACTGTACTTTAGTCTCAAATCTTTGGTTTTATGTCAAGAAAAGAATGGATTTTGGGCTTTTTGTAAAGCCATTTGTAAATATTACTTATGCCTTAACGAGGAATAACATTAACCCGATATGTTAATGGATTTCAGAGTTCTCTCAAGCCTATTCAGAATGAAGTGGCTATTACTATCAGCAGGGTTATTACTAGTGGGGACTGTATATGGCCATGGTGAACATCATCAGCAGCCACAGGGAGGTGGACAGAATGTCAGAATGCATGATGCACATCACGTAAATGATGCTGAGTAAGTATGAATTGGTATAACAGTCTGCTTGTTATTGCCTTCCTCAGGGATATCTAGTGTCAGATATTGTGACTTTTTTGTATGGTTATTTAACACAGTATATATATAGGTGTACAAAAGATTGTTATTGTGCATATGATTTATATAAAAATGTTTGAAGCAATTGATTAACATTTGCAGCATTGTTGTTGAATAGAAAACATTTAAGGGCAAAGGTAAAGATTGAATGCTTTAAATATAAAAATGAATGTTTTGATTCATCCAGCTATATTATACTAAGATAATGAGAAATAAAATCAATACTGGATCTAACGTTGAAGCTGAGATCGAAACATTGTGATCCCCGTTTCAACATGAGATCCAGTACTAGATTTCATTTCTCATTATCTTACTTTAAAGATAACTTTTTTTGTGTAGATTTATTGTATTTCTTCTCTTTTCTTATTCAGGCATCTGAAAGAACACTTGGATGGCAAAGCTAATGTAGACTTCAGCAAAATGAGCGAGCAGGAAATTCAGTTTTATTATTTCAAAATGCATGATTATGATCACAACAACAAATTGGATGGTCTAGAGTTGAGCAAAGCTATGACTCATTTTCATCATGGTAAGTAGTTATAATTTGCCCTTTGTCCATGTTTATCTGTCCACAGAACCTTAAACCAACTAGATGTAGTTTGAAATGATGACTTTGGAGATACACAGGACTGAGAAATTCTGAAAAGGATTTAGTTTTCTCAGATGCTTGTAACATGTTTATGTTATATTAAATGATGTAAAAGTTATTATCAAAACATTCAACTATTCAAGCTCTTTACCCATAATATCAATCTTCAGTATTACATATAGTCTAAATTTTTTGAGAAGAAAAATATATTTTTGAAATAAATATTCAAATTATGCCTTCATCATTAGAAAGTTTACTTTGTTTTCTTTGCAGAAAATGATCCAAATAATGTGCAAAAGGCTTTAGCAGATGAGGAGATCAGCAATATGGTGGAGACAATTCTCAGGGAGGATGATTCCAGCAATGACGGCTACATTGATTACACTGAGTTTGTCACAGCGCAGAAGAGAAACCAGGAAAATGCAAGGATACACCAACAGCAACAAATGGACCAACATCAACAACAGCAGCAACAGCATATGCAACAACAGCAGCAGCCACCTCATCCTTGAACAGTAGATTACAGCTGAATTTGAATTAGATATGTGAAATAGATTTCAGTGCATATGTATAAATTTAATTGGAATTTTGGTGGAAATGATACATCGACAGTTGACTTTTTGTGCTGTATGGTATGAACCATTTTTGATAATGAAGAATATATGAAAATTTCCACCAGTCAAACAATCCACCTAAATTTTAAGGTGCTTTACCGAAAGGTGCTAAGATTTTTACACTATGCAAATAATGAATCTCTTTACTTTTATCAAATTATTTCTCGACATTTTCCAGTATAAAACTAGAAACATATATATATATATAGTTGTAGTTATTTTACGTAAACATGAGTGATGTCTGCAAGAGCTATTTCCAGTTGACTGTTTTGCATATATAGTTATTTATGCGCGTTTTGTTTAGATGCTAAGGTGTTTGTGATGTTTGTAGAATGTAGACTCTCCAAAGTTTGTTTGTCTTCTCATTCTGTGCCTTGCTTCCAATTGACAACTGAAAATAAAGTATTAGATAGTAGTTTCGAATGTGTCATCCCTCAAATTGATTAGCCCAGCGTCGCCATTATCCTAAGACCACCTGTAAAACTATGCCATGACTAATTTCATCACAGTTTGTGGGAAAGAAAATTTAACGTTTATTTATTTATTTTTGTATCCATTTAATTATTCAAATTTTTTATTTCTGATTTTTAAAAAGTTTATTTCAGTTAAAAAGTAAATGCTAAAATGCAGCACTCTCAGGTTGATTGCAAATGGAACGAACAAAAACACGTGCCAACAGTCCGCAAGTAAAAATTGAATGACCGCATCTCAACAAAAATGTTTTTGAACTTAATTATGCTTCAGAAAAATTTATATTTTGAAACTGAAGTATTCATCATTGGCCATGAATCAAGGGAATGGTATTCTGGGCTGGTGAAACAGAAAGGAAGGTGGTAGTCCTGCAGAATTATTGTCACACGACCTGGCAGCAGAGAAGGGTCGCTGGACCAGAATTTCTTCAGATGGATTGATATGTATATGCAGTGTAGTTCAAACAGTGATAAATATTTGGTGGTTCTGCGCAATGATGAAATCTACCCACAAGGTACACCCTGCGTTAGATTTCACTTCGCTAGAAAAAATTGGGAACAGTAAGCCTACGCGTGATGTTTGTCCCGTATTTGGCAGTATTTGTAGTAAATGTGCATTACTGTTTGTCCATCTTGACTGGTAAGAACCACTACCTTGAGTGAAAAGTGCTTATAGTTTTGTTTGTTTGATTGTGTTTAAAGTTTATTTACAGTTGTAATTTATAATAACCTGTCAATCTATAGGCTCACTGAAAAATAAATGGGCCATGTCACTGAATTTTCACATAACAATAATAACATTTAAGACTGTTGTTAATAAAAAAGACTGAATTAATTTTATTGCACCTTTTTAAACATAAACAATAAATAACATCATCTTGGGATATCGAATAAATAAAAACACATAAAGCATGTGCTCTACAAATAGATTTGCAAAATATCCAATAAGAATATCCATAATCATGCTTTGGAATATGAGTGCATTATTAGTCTATGTAAATACATTATGTCCATGTCACACAAATAATCAGAGTATGACATCATTGATATAAATTGTGCAAAGTTTTACTTTTTTAAATATATATGAATTATGTATGATGCAAACTGCACAACAAACAACTGAGCGGCGTCATTTTTGTCCATAAAGAAAACAGCACTAAAATTGGCACTGATATAGGAGAACTATATTCACATACATGTACTGAGACACGTATTTCTATCAACGCTTTGTTGAATGCCTGTTCTTATGTTCTATTGCACATAAAATCATCAACATTTTCGGGTTATTGGAAGCACAATTTAATTTATTTCAAAATAAGTAAAATTCGTGTGAAGCTGTACTGCAGCTTTTGAAATACTTTCCCTAAGTCGAATTACGTTTGGTACTGCAGTGTGTTAGCTAGAGAGGGGTGGGGGTTGTTCATGCGCAGTGCAGTCAGACTCTTGTTATACCAGTCGTCCTCGTGGAGCTCCTGAAACGAAGAATCAATTAGCTGAGAAACGTTTTTCTCGTGCAAATATGTTGATTTTTTTTTCATGGATGGATTGCTCCATTCGCGAAGCAATTGTAAGTTATTATTAGGCTTTACGTTTATGCCTGGCAAGGGTAAATGTATCTTGGAACTTCAGTCTAACAAATCAATTTTTTTGTATTTTCTGAAAAATGTAACTATAAACCAAAAAAAAAATTCAAGTAATCAAAATGCAATCATATACTAAAACAAAGATCAGGTTTTAAAAAATGGGCTCAAGCTCTGTCCCAAATCGAAATATTTTGAGACAAATTCAAACTGAGAATTTGACATGCTGATTTATTCAAAATTATTTTTGTGCACTTTATTACCTCCGGCAAGGAGGTTATGTTTTCACCCCTGTTTGTTTGTTTGTTTGTTTGTCTGTCATCAACATAACTCAAAAAGTTATGGACCGATTTTGATGAAATTTTCAGGAACTGTCAGAAGTGGGCCAAGGAACAGATGATTAGCTCAATAATCAATCAATAATCAATAATCAATCAATAATCAAAAATAAAAAATAAAAAAACTAAATCATTATAGAAGAAAACATAACCTCCTTGGCGGAGGTAATGAAAATTTAGGGGTGAAACGGCATTGGGTGGAGACTTTGCTGCCTTGGCGGAGATCTGCGCTCTCGGAGTGCTTTTCTAGTTTTAAATTTAAAGGGATAAAAACTCTTCGCTTTGGACAAAAAATGAATTTTCCTGGAGTAACAACAATTTTCCCATACTTACCAATGGTTAATGAATCCATTTTTGCATTCAAAGTTAGTCCCTGGTTTTTTTCTAAAAAGTTTTTTTTTGTTATAATCTCTTAAGAGATTATAACACAGTATAGCCATCAATGGAGGTCACGTGGTCGAAAGACAAGCTCAGATATCAGAATAATAGCTACATGTATAACTGCCGTTTTTGTGGTATATCATTTTTCTATGAGTTGTTCACAATGTTTTTATTGTGAAATATAGATCTCATACGAAGAGTTATTATCCCTTTAACAACCAGATAATCACGTTATGAAAACGTTTTACGCTCACAGTGAAGATAAAAATCCACTGCACACTCAAAGTTATTTATATGGCAAGCCTGATACATCCAGCCGAACTGCTGGTGGAAATTGTAAAGCCATTTCGTCCCTCACAAGCTTTTTCTTATCAAATTTATTAAATACTATAACATCAGAAAATGTTTTCATTATGATATTTCATATCGTATCTATTTATTTAATCATCTGTCACCATTTGGGGTCGATAATTGTATCAATTAGATACTTATCTGATTAAGTCTAGGTAAAAAAACATTGCTTGAATTGTAAACATTGCCATATATCACAGTCCCGGCAAAATAAACTTATACCTGGACAAAATTACAACACTTCGAACATGTATTTCACAGGTAGCGAGGGTGGACAAAAGATCCTTACCAGATTGTAATCCGTTGCCATGGAGAGCTGCTGCCTCTGCATCCCAGGTGTGATGTTGGAGATGTTGGGTATATTAGATATACTAGAGATATTTCCCGGGGGGCCTGGCATGCTGGAGAACTGAGCCATGGACGGGTACGACGACCCTGGCATCTGTGGGTAGCGGTTCATAGCGCTCATACTGTTCATGTTGGCGTGCGTGGGATAGGGGTAACCCCGCGACGTTGTCGGGTAGATGTTACGCATCATAGAGTTACAGGTCGGGATGACCGGAGACAGAGACTTGGCCAGCTGCTTCTCTTGTTTGCGGTATTTTGCGCGACGGTTTTGAAACCACACCTGGAAATTTGAGAAACGCATTAAGTGATGGACTTTTCACAGACTCAGATATAAGGAACCTCCCTCTCGCCCCTTTTTCATTTAATTATCCAATTTGACGTTTAATGTCACTTTTACGAAAATCTCTTCTCATATTTTATATAAATCTTTCATCAATATTGCTGTCTAACCTACGTACAAGAGACAATTTTAACCCTTCTTAAAAACTAATATAATAAACGGACTGTTCTATCCATTTTCCTTTAAAAACAGGCATGTACATGACAAGAATGTGATGATGTTAGCTGGACAACACTGTAATATTCAAAAACACAATACTTTTAATTATTACTTTCTGTAATGGTATTTATTTATTTATTTATTTATTTATTTATTTATTACAGGGCAAATGGATGAATAGATAAATAAAAAAATAAACAAACATTTGACAGATTAATGGAATATAAACATAAAAGTAAATGGCTAAAAAAACTCTCTAGCTCTGTTCGAAGGAAACAGACTTGTCTCCACGCTGTGCCTCAGATTTAGTTTAGCCAATCCGAAGAGCTTCTTTAATATGGAAATTTATATTTATATTTATTTATTAATTCATTCAAAAGTATCATTGTAAAATAATAAAATAAAATATTAAACAAATCACACCCGGGACCCCCAAAAAAAGAATGCATTTGAAACACAAGTACGCTTTTAAGGTTTAAAACACATAAAATTGTCTATTTCCGTTAAATCTATGTACAACAATGTGTACATTATACTGTGTAAATTCCTGTCACCTGTTTTCGCTACATTTTAACAGTATTTGCATTTAATGTGATGCTTTGATACTCTATCTACAATAGGTACGCACGCATATCATGATACGACGATAGCTTTATTGCTATCTTAATTTATATGTATATGCATGGAATGCGCAATTCTGACGTTGGGTGATCGAGCACATATTAAGCGTATTACCTTTAAATACGATTTCTGTGATTTTCTTTTAAAAATTAAAGATACTGTACACGGGATTTCGTCGGGAAAAAACTACTTTTTACTTCTCGCTAGTCTTTGGTCGACCAGGCCCTGCCCTTGAATTCCATTTTTAATTCACTGGTTTAGTTCTAAATGACTGGTGAGTCATTTAAAACACAGTGTCTTCCTGTACATTTCAGAAGGAACCATCGACGACAGTTACTCTTATTTGAGGGGTTTTATAGATTTTTCTGTCTGAATTGGAAAAGCTTGGACGCTCTGAAGGACATGTCTCGTAGACATAGAAAATATGACTTTGAGATTTCAAATGGGTTCAGTGTACCTTTAACCAAAATTAGATTGGAACTTTATTCCTTGCATTTACATATTCAGCTATATCGGCATAATATACAGTATGTCATATATTTGGCAGATCGACTATCGCTAGGAATAAACTATGATTACACTCAACTCAACTCAAATTTTAGAATATTAAAAGTGAAGAATGCTATGCATTGTGTGTTACGATTTATTTACAAAATACGAACTTATAACTGTTAGATCCATTGCATAATACATTAAGAAGCTTTCTTTCGTTTTCCTATCTGACTTTTTATCATTCCATCACTATTATCATTGTTGTTGTTGTTTCATGGTGAACATCGCATCTTTTGCAACTTTAATATAGGTTGTTCTTACACGTCCCTTGTTGGATGAGATGAACCTCCTTACGTCATCGGTTTTGTTTTTTCTATACTCTGATGGTGATAAGTGCAGTCACCAAGCTTGTCTTCAATCTTTTATAATTCTTAACTCATGCGAACCAGAACTAAGTGCAGGATATACATCAATGGGCAGGGATTTCAAGCAAATAAAATTTACACTCTCTGGTCCATGCGATTAGGGGAAACATCATTGGCATCAAAGTCAAGTGTGGTTCCATTTTGTTTTATCGGTGGTAACTGAATTTTTTTCGACGAAACTTATTATTCGACGTACGCTTATCATGGTTATTGATACCTTGTACCGGCAACAGAACCATCTGAAATATCACTGTACTTTAGTCATCAAAACATGTCCACTTTTGCTAGATCTCTACAATAAGTAGATAATTGGCAGATATCAATAAAACTACTGCTTGCAGGTAAATTCTTCTTAAATCCTCTAATCCGCTGGACTCGAGATCATCAAGTGGAGATCCATGGCAGTGGGTGAAGAAATCGAGGCAGAGCCGAAAATGGTCGAGATTTGTACAAGTACCATCCACAAACAATTGATATCTAATGCTATTGTATGTAATCTTACCTGGGGGATTGAAACGTTGCCATCTACACTACTGTAATTTAGTTTACTTCATTGTTAACTTGTTGAGGAATACAAGTCTTCACCCTCGGGGAGGGTTAATGGAATGCTTGTAAGAATGGAAACGAAAGGACAAGGTACAACTTCAGAAAATCTAATAAATTTACCAGAGTATAGAAGAAGTGATCCGCATAAATTACATTTTCGGACTGGATGGTACGTGGTAAAGAACGTAAATTTCTCTTGATTTGAAAAATTGAATTGTCGTACGTATCTCTTACTAAGTTAAAATTAGTTCAGTGTGAAGAGAAGGATTTGGATTTCAATTTTTTTGCTTTCCTCAGATTTTTTCCGTGTCTCTCTGAATGTCGAACTAATTGACTTTTAAGCAGATGTGTAGTCTTCCTTGTCTATTATCTGGCACTGAGGTGATATGTCATTTTTTCACCCATTTAACTGCATTTCTATTTTCAAGATTCCTTGCCACTTTTTGTATTCAATAGGATACACATTTCTAATACTGAATCCTTGAAGCAAGACCAAAAAAATATTTCAAATATTTCTGTTCAGGGGAAATGAAAAAGTAGACAGAAAAAATAAACAAACATTAGATAGATAAATGGAACATAAACATAAAAGCAAATGGCTAAAATAACTCCCTAGCTCTGATGAAAGGGAACAGACTCGCCTCCACGCTGTGCCTCAAGTTTAGTTTAGCCAATCCGAAGAGCTTCTCGACTCGCTGAGGTATTAGTTAAATATGGAAATTCTGGTAATTTGATTAGTGTTTCAATTGACATTTCTCCTTCATTTGGGACATGATTCAAGTGTTCAATTATCACCGATGCAAGGCTGTATTACCATACGAAGGCAAATTCATGTATAACACCTGCTACCGTATTCCTTACCGCTCGCCAGGCGGACAAGAATTGTGAAAAAAACCAGCACGGCGCCTCTTTTGTCCGCATAGCTAAGAATAAATTGGAGCGTGGGGATAATCAAATCAACATTGCGTTCAATTTTTATATGAAGTATGTATATAGTATAATTATCTTTATTTTATGCTTTAAATAAATTAACATTAGACATAATGTTTGGATTTGAGTAAACAATATCTAGAATTCGTTGGCTAGACATAATTTTGCAAGTTTTGTTGGAACCATTAGATAACAGTATGCAAAGTTCCACAAACTTTTATCCTCTGCATCTAATGTATATTAGGGAACATGCTTCATCTAAAGAAGGGCCATTTTGAAGATGCATTCCGACTTTTGAAAATAGGTTTTTAATCTATGGATAACAAAAAAAATCCAACGCAACACATAAATTTCAATTTACTGACATTAATCAATTAACTCCCGTTGATTAATTAACAATGGGGTCACTAATTGAAAGCAAATTCCTCTCAGTCTGGGACCATCATCTGGGGGAGAACAAGATGGGGATGACATTTTAATTGCTATCCTGTCTGCCCGATCGAATCCCCGACTTCATTAGGGATCGATTTGTACCGTCTTCTTTTTCAAACATACTCACAAGAAGACTCGAGGGAGTTGTGAAAATAAATGGGAAATGACAGGCCTTCTAATGGTAGTGAATACGGCCCAGTGAAGGCAACAGCAAGCGGGACTAACTCGGACCCGGAGATACTGAAGCGGAAATTGTAACATTGCATTGGTTAATGCATGGCATCTTTCGCCTGTGGAATACACAACTGGTGAACGAAATTGAATTTTTTTGTCTCTTCCCTGTAGTTTTCAACTCTTAACTTGATTCACACTTGTGCCTCAAAACTTGATTATGATCAAGAGTCGGTTGAATATGGTAAGCAATAGGAACAATTGACTTCCAAGAAGGCAAGTTTTATGAAATTAATTCATCTCGTTGTTTGAGCAGTGATTAGAACTAATGGGATATCACTACTCGTCTTACTACACCATACCACCCATACTATAGAACGTAGGAAGGTGCAAACCCAGGCCAAAGATCGGTTTAACTAAATAGACGGCAATAGAAATTACAAATTTATAGGTTTCCATGTTATCAAAGAAAAGTGACCAGGTCAACGGAACCTTTGGCTGAGTCATTGAAAACACTGATATTGCCTAGTTAAGTAAAAAAAGGCAATGTCAACAAAGTTTGTAAATATTCTATAAGTTTTAAAAATCAGTAATCAAATTGTTTGCATGTTTCATTCTTATTAATGTACTTAACGCGAGAGTGCATTAAAATGGAAAGTCAAGGACGAAATAAAACTTCCAAAGCATATCGAAAAACTTTTTGGCGTAATCACAAAGATCAAAGTAATTGGAAGCGACAATAAAAAAAAGACATAGTAAACTTGAGCGGCAAAAGTATTTCAGGGGCGTAACCAGGCATACGCACGGATGCACTGTGCGTACAATTTTTTGAGCCAACCATGATATTATTCTCCATAAATTCAGTGTATTTTTCAAGGAATATAATCGTACCTGGGAATTTTCAAAATCTGTGCGTACAATTTTAAATGGTCTGGTTACGCCCCTGTATTTAATACGTGGTCCGATATTAAAGTAACTGTTGTTCGGCAGTGGCATGTCTTCATTATCTCCTTTAACACTTGGCACTTACACAAAGATCTCAAGGACATGGTAACTAATTAAATCTTAACCGGCGCGTTCTTACCGACGCGGAGCATTAATTTTTAAATCCTCCGGGTTTAACAACTCACGAGCCATTTCTTTTGGATTTAATGCACAAGATGTACCTTGAGAATTCGAACAACGTGGTGTTATTCTTTACCACTTTTCCCAAATCTAATACAGAAAACTGGCAATGGAGACATTATCATCTGTACACATATGTGAGTGAGATCTTATTTCTTTCATTGTAAATCACCAATTATCTGCAATCGCATTTTTTCGATTTAAAAAAATGAATGATATATTATCCAGTCCTATAGAAGCACAAAAAATCTCATTCTGGCTTTGAAAATCAAATTAGAAGATTTAAGTCAGTAAAATACTAATATATGCATCAGTTGCAAACGCAGGAACGGCAATTGATAATTGTAAAACGCTGAACTATTTTGCTTTTGTAGAAACTTTTTTTAAAGTAGATTTGAAACTGAATTATTTCATTGGTGACGCTTTTTTTCATTTTCAGTCATTTTATTGGTATGACACAAGTACGTAAACTATCAGGAGAAATGCGATTGATTCTTTTGAGAAATAAAAATCTTTAAATTGACAAAATGTTACTAAAATCAAGACCGAAAGAACAATATACGTGCCTTTCATTGTCATAAATTTTCATGTTTTCTCTTAACGAGAAGTGAAATGGAAGAAATGCGTTTAAACGTTTATTTTGCTCCAGGCAAGAGACGATTAAACGAGGTTTTAAAATATATTTATAGTTTTTATCACTGTGGAACTCGTTAGAATAACGGTCAATGACTTCTGAAAATACTTTTTAATTTCTGAAAAAAAAATTTTTTTTTGCCAAAACACCGTATGAGACCCATTAAGAAAATTTCTAATCATTTTCATAAAAGCTCCATATATTGAAATACCTGTATTCTAGCTTCGTTCAGTTTTGTTATTCTTGCCAACTCTTCCCTGCAGTAGATATCAGGATAGTGGCTCTTGGCAAACGCCGCCTCCAGTTCTTGGAGTTGCTCTTGGGTGAACGTCGTCCTGTGCCGCCGCCGGGCCGGGGTGGGGCAGGCTGCAGGGTTGTGCCCGGGGGCGGTCGTGCTGCTTGAGATGGAACCCGCCGTTCCGTTGCCGTCCGATTTCAACTTCTTGAAAGCGCCTTCTGTAATGTATGATTTATTTGCTTATTTATTTGTTTATTTATTTTCAGCCTAGTATTTCATTCCAAATCGTTTGTAATTTTACTTAATTTCAGTATACCGGTTGTCAAGTCAAATTGTGTATTAAAATCAAAGGCAAGGGAGTCAAATTATCAGCGTGAAACACTCCATTAAAAACCGATTTTTTTATAACGAATTCCATTCTTTTTACTCAATGCTCAATGTAAAATTCACTTTCTTTATTTGTTAAAGACAGTTTATCCAAATCAACATTTTCCCGATGTCACTGTTACTTCCTAGAATTAAAATCACCTCGAGCCAGTAAAAGCTTCCTTCATACCCTATTTTTTAAGGGCGAATGGGGGTAAATATTGTGGTAAACTCATGAAGAAAAATGAAGTTGACAAATAAATGCCATTTGAACTAAATACAATCGTTAACAATCCAACGTCTCCATTATATTTGTTAATGTTTTTATATATATTTGTGGGGAGATTAGAGTTTTCTATGTTTTTTAATTTAATTCTATTTTTTATCTTTTTTTTTTTTTTTTTTTTTTTTTTTTAAATGATATATTTATCCCTAATATCTGTTTTAGAGTTACTTCTAAAATGAATTGTGATTCAAAGCGTGGTGTAACATCATAACTTAAGTTTTCAAATAAACGATCACAATTTATCCATATAAAAGGGAATGCAACACAGGTTTGGAAAAACTCTTTATATAAAGTAGAAAGAATTAAGCATTAATGGTTTATAACTAGTTATTTTCAGTAAAGAGATCATTTGAAATGCCAGATAATCATTTAAATCAGGTTAAATTCATAAATTGTTAATTCTGTTTTTAATAAAAAATATGGTGACTCAATCAACATCTTGTTTTCGCACTATTTTAGAGGATATTTCCAGGCTCAATGCAATTCCAGGCGGTATCAGTTTCTTTATCCATTTGTTTGCTTATTTAATACCATTTATTTTCATATTTTTTTTACAAAATATTATGATAGATGAAACCACTTATACCTGACCGAGGTAGTGGGTTAGCACAGCTCTCAAGTGGGCCTGCATCAGCAGAGACAGTTTAACTTCAACAATGATATTTATTAAAATCTGTCTTTTTTACTGGACCCAATGCGTTTAGGTGTAAAGAAAATGCCAAATATAGCGTAGCATTAATTTTCACCTTTCCGATGGATAGGAGATTCATTTTAGAGAAGAAATATATGAGACTTGTACGTTTCTTAAAACTTGTACGAACCGTCTTTGTTATTCATCTAAAAGATACTGAATATCCAAATGGTTTAATGAAGATAAAACATTTCGTCGTCACCTCAGGAGGGTATTTTACCTGCAGGAACACCTTATGTTCATTATGCTCTGAATGACGCCTAACACCTTATTATTCCAGTTATCCCGCCGTGTTATTGTTTATAATCTCAGCACGATATGTAAGATCGGGCTTATCAAAGTTAGAAATGTGACACGCAATGACTTCTTAGCCCTCTCAGAAATCTGCTACAATTTGAGCTAAATCAACTCACGGGTCATTTAACTTACCCTAGTTAGATTTGCTTTGGTAATCTCATTCGATCAAATAAACGCATTAAAGAATCCAGTGTGTAGATGACTGTGGCACGCGTAAGAAATGTGTCAGTGATACTTTAATCCTCTTGATTAATTTTTTTGGGCAAGCGATCAACTATTGACAAGAAATAAATATCAAAATCATTTAGTACTTACCTAAAGGATCAGCCATGCTTCTTCCTGTTGCGGAACTTGCAGTTGAATCTAAGGAATACAGTCCAGCAAAATCGTCACACTTTTTCTTTTCGCTATCTAAGCCTGGAACGCGCTGCTCATCTGCCATGAATAGTCGTAAGTTTTGGGCATCGGGTGAAAAAATATTTACCTTATAATTCTTTTTTAACAACCGTTGATGCAGTATTGCTTGAGTTAAGTATAGAATTATAGTGGCGCAAGAGGTTAAACCACTAGCAGTAAATCAGATGAATGTAACGAAATTTTCATGTGATCGAACTTTATCCTTGCTTCTGCCGTTACGTACGTGAAGAAACCATCCAATCTAAAGACACCTTGCATGGAACAGTCCTCTCAGGGCCATAGCACCACTGTGAGTCGTCTACCGATTGGTACATAGAATTAATTAACAATGAGCGTTAATGCACAGGGCGGAGAGAGTGACTGTGCGTTAATAATGCACCCACTGTGCGTTATTCTAACCTTTGTTGAGAATGAAGTGTTTGAAGATGAGAGGAAAATGCTTCATAATTGAGGGGAAGAAATGAGTATGCATCACGCCAAATGTCACCTTAAATTAAGACAAAAGTTACATTTAAAACGGTGTGGTACCAAGCGTTCGTGTGTGTTTATCCATTGTTTGTCATTTGTAAAATCCACTAGAGCACACATGGGCACTGTTGGGCAAGATTACGTATTCTTGCGAGGATTCTGAGGACAAGTTAGTCAGAGTAAGGCACGCGCGCGCGCCCAATTAGTGAGACACGCTCGGCATTATTGAACACACCATTATTTTTTAAATAGGTAAATTGACTATCGAGACTTTTGTCTGTCGAGCATCCTAATTTTGCCTTCATTATTGTTCATTTTGAGATTTTTTTTTTTGTGAGAATTTTCT